>CAUZXS010003261.1:115000-202862 GCA_963585895.1 Sepioteuthis lessoniana | reverse complement strand
TATATTTTTTTTTTTTTTTTTTTTTTTGCGGGGGTGGTAGAAAAGAATGTAAAAAATGAAGACCTTATTTGAACAAGTGCGAGAAACTCCTGCTGCACTCAAAATCTTCTGTTATTTAAACTAGTATCCTCATTTTTCTTGTTTTTATATGTGTTTCACTGGATGTACTCTCCGGTCTTCCGAGCATTGTTTAGAGTACTCTAATGACGTAACTATTATATTTATATGAGAGTCATCTGAAAAGTTCATAGGCTGACCAAGATACTTTCATGGAATCTGACGAAGGAGACTTATTTTTTTAACATATTCTCCTTTGTGATCTTCAGTCTTCTTCTATCGGTGTTGTAGTGCTTTGATACCTTTGGTTAAAAACGTCTTCAAAAGTAGAGATGACGTCATTATATGGATCTTTAAGCCAACTTTCATAAAATAAGACATTAAAATTAAATGCTGGACATTAAAAGAAATAATATATTTCAACGTTACATCATATTAAAAATAAGGAGCATGACCAGAATATCTCTCCCCCATGAATATTTGTTCATTATGTTTTACTGTACAAAAAATATGCATAGAAATATAATACCAGTAAATTTAATCATTTATCTTTTGTTTTTGTTTTTTGACTAAACAATTAAATCACTAAATAACAATTTTTATATCCACTATAAGTCGATACTTTTTAATAGGTGTGGATAGTAGTTTTGTAACTCGATGATGTAATTTTAGCGTATATGATTATTCATATATAAAATGAATTTTATGACTTGAACTTATTTGGATGGTCAATTTCCGCAAAATATAGCCTAGTTGGTTGTATCTCTACAGAGGGGTAAGACCTCTCCAACGAGTGTCCTGACACTAAACAATGTGACGGTGAGGCTCCGGTAATGCTGGAGCTTTGGGGAATGTTGAGTACCCTTTCATTGCCATCGCTCCCATGTCCATTGTGGCCCGGAGTGGTAGCACCTGATAGGGTCTAAAAGAACTGTTTGATTGAATTGTTAGAAATAGAACCGTTTGATCATTAAACGGTTCTATTTCTAACAATTCAATTTAGCAACAAAGTTGAATGGTTCTAAGTATTATTATATATCACTAACAATTCAATTTAGCATAAGCCATTTGTTTTTATACAATTTAAATGTCAAACAGTTCTTTTAGACCTTATCAATTTTTATAAAGTAAGTAAAGTTAGCGACCATAGTCGAGGGTGACCCGAAGGCTCCCTTTTCGATAGCTACTACACCAAGGTGTAGGGGAGGGCGCTACTCCATTCCCAGGATTGCTCCACTTTACCCTTGAACCGTACCTTATAATGCTGAGTGTTAAGCAAGGTGGTATCAAGTTCCATTTTTAAAGTCTTTTGGTATGACTCGACCTGGGATTGAACCCAGGTCTCCCGGGCCATTGGCGAACACTCTAACCGCTGGGCCAAGTCCCCTCCTTCCAAGGACCAAAATTAGTATTTGTATATCCATAATATACTAATAATGAATAAACGGAATGAAAGACAATACAAGCTTCCCTACTCATACAAGAACTTTTAATCTTTTATATACAAAATAAACCAGTGATAGTAAAAGAAAGAACACACAAACGTGTCCTGATAGATATAAATATTCACATATTGTTCCATTAACAAGCAGTATGTTGAAAGGGTACAAAAATGGAGAACGGCTCATTTGATCTGGATAGGTAAAATAGGCATGTGTCTTTACCATTCCCTGGCTGGGTCAGAGAACGTCTCTATTGTTCAAAAACAGGCAAAAAAAGGTCGAGAAGAGATTTCTGAAACTGTCATGTGACACCCGATGAAGCCCCTTCTAGGCATGCAAATTATGTAAGGGAGATAATTTTTCATTGTATCCCGACAACACCAAGGCTTGCTTCCATTGGGGGTATTCATATTAAACCGACCTTATGCCATAAAGGAGTGGTTAGATAGCTTCTTAGGGAGTCTTTTTCGATCCAAGGAAACCTGTGCGTGTGTGAATATTGACACAAGATAGGTAAAATAGACATGTGTCTTTACTGTTCCCTGAAAGGGTCAGAGACCGTCTCTATTGTTCAAAAACAGAGTCAAAGAAAGGTCGTGAAGAGGTTTCTGAATTAAACGAACATTTTTATTGTTAGGCTAATCTATACAAGCACCTAGAGTTTCAGTAATGATTCAGATAATTGAAAATTCACTTGAATAAGAGCAGTGAATGATGGGATATTAGTTTCAAATAAGTTAACGTTTTATTCATTGTTCCTTTCTGTTTTGGTAAATACCAGTATCATACAATAAATAAGGAGATTTTTTTTTTGAAAGAAGTATTTTTTCTTTCAGTGTGAACTTTGAATATTTGGAATAGGTTAAAAACAAAATTTAATTTAATCTCCCAAAAGTTTTTATTTTAAGGCTATTCGAAATGGTGTCAAATCAAACAGTGGCTCAGTCTTGAACAGAGGTCTATCATCAAATTTTTGGTGGCTGAGAAGTGCAAACCATGTGAAATTTACAGAAGAATGTGTGATATGTACAAAGAAGTATGTTTTAGTACGAGCCTAAATCAAAAAGACGGTATATGGAGTAGAAACACACTGACTCTCCGGTACATAAAAATTTTCAGGTGCAGCGGTTTATAAAGAAGGTCATGCTGACAGTTTGCAAGGACATGAATTGGTGCAACTGTAAACAGTGCCTCATATTGTCTACCCCTGAGGCATAATATCCCTAATTAACTATCTAACCCATGAATATCTTCAGGTTTATTAATTTTCAACGCACATCATAAAGATTTATATTGAGTTTTTTGTGTGTCTTCTTAACGGACAATTAGATTATTAACCGCTTTTCAATACAAAAATTTTCAGTCATGTTATTGTACTAAAAATGTGTGTATATATATATATATATATATATGTAAAATTCCATATTTACATAAAAACCGGTTCGGTGAGTGTAATAATGAATAGTAATAAAAATAATAAATGGAAAGCAAAACGCAAAAAAAGAGAAAATAATTTGACCGAGATGTTGTCAAGGTTAACGTTGAGTAAAAGAGGTCGTTTTTATTCAATGTCTTACAAAGTGTAACTTTTGTGGGTTGATTAAGTCTCGAAGTTGTGTTAAATTTCCCAGCGCTGAATGTCACTGCTATTTTGACCTGTTTAAATAAGTCACTTCTTAACCATTAATTGCCTTTGGCTGGCGTCCATCTCTGACGTGAGTGAAAAGTCATTTGAAATCAAAGTTTGATAAAAACGCAAGTCTCCATCAGATTGTCTCCCACGGTATCAGTCAGAGTGTGAAGTAGGTTTTCCCCATCAAAGAACTAAAAATTGTGCTTGTTTTAGCGTTGGAAATATTTTTTTGGTCATTGTGGTCATTACCGGATCTTTCTCTGTGTTTCCATACTTCAGCTGTCCCATTCTTTTTCGTGTTATTTTCTGAACTCTAATTTGTCTAGCTCATAAACTTCTCGTTGTTTACAGTTTCTGCTGTTTCTGATCATCTAACTACCAAACAAACACATAGTTGGTTGACTTTTGTTTGGCTTGGTTTCTTTGAGAATACCATTTGGCGTAAAAGAATGAGTAGAAGGGTCCGGGAGACCGGGGTTCAATCCCAGGTCGAGTCATGCCAAAGACTCAAAAAGTGGTACTATGCCGCTATGCTTAACACTCAGCATTAAAATGTAAGAATCAAGGGTAAAGAGGAGCAATCGAGGGAAAGGAGTAGCGCCCTCTCTTACAACTCGGTGCAGTAGCTATTGAAAAGGAAGCCTTCAGGTCGCCAACTTTACTTATTTACTTACTTTTATGGTTTAGATTCTTTGTTTTCAATGGTATATCAACCTTTGTAGCGTTATTTAATGCCAAAGTCAATCCTTGTAGAAGAACATCAGTGATACTATTTAACCTATAACTGGGGGATAAGGCGGTTCATGCCTTTCCCAAATGTATCAGCTCGAAAGGCAACGTAATAGCAAGGCTGGAGCTCGAACTCGCTAATTACAATGTCTCAATCCAGCACGTTAGCCACTTCGCCTCAGGGGCTCCTACTCTTTGATTGATTTAAACAGCATCTCACCTGTCTATGGTTATTTTATGTCTAAAGGTTATGGAACCGTGTTCATTGTATGTTCGTATTTGCATTTTTGTGCATTTGTTTCTAAAGGTATTTTTCACCCAATTCTATGGAATAGGAATAATTTTTAAACAGATCTATTCGACCTGTAGAAGGGACCCTAACTGGTACTACCACTACTGAGGAGAGTCGATCTGGGAGTAATGGCAATGGAGGATTACTCTGCACCCTTCAGAACTGGAGCCTCTTCACCAGATGCAGTTTAGTACCCAGAAGAGTTCAGTATCATAGTCAGGACACACTTTTCTAAGATATGGATTAAACAGTATCACTGCTATTCTTCCAAGAGGATGGCTTTAGCAGGGTTGATGTGCCTTTAACGATGAAACCTAATCCAACCGAACCGGGAGACCCTTTTCTTTTTCTTTGGTGGGGGGTGACGTTCTCTGCTGGAAATACAGTCAGTGTATTCTAAAGATTTACAAAGGTAGGTTCTTTATTAATATGATAAAAATATCAATGATTAAGATAACACGAACTTGAATAAAAATCCTAAAATAGCACAGGAAACGACACACCTGTGAAATAATTTTAGTTACCGCCCCTCATGATTTTGCGGGGGCGTTAGGGACCACAATGGGAAACTATGGTTTAAAGTTAAAGAAATGTTGAAGAGAATGTGCTTAGATATTAAGTTACACGTGGAAGTTTTAAAAATAAGAGGAAGAATTGAGGTTTATATCTCTGTTAAAAAATTTAGGTTCATGTGAGGAAGACGATGAGCGAAGAAAGACGACGTAATGAGGAAGTAAAAAAAAGTCATTTTTCACTGGATTAATAAAAAAAAACCATGTATGTGATATATATATATATATAAACACACGTGTGTGTGTATGTATATATATATATATATATATATACACACACACACATGTATGTATATATATATATATATATACACACACACATCCGCAGGTATGATACCCTTGGGAAAAATTTGCATCAAACTTTTCTCCCTTCAACAATAGGTAGATAGTTGGCTCTTTAACCTTGGCATGACAACCAGGCTAGGAGAAGAAAAACTGACTTCAAAGTCCTCATAGAAACTGACCTTGTGTTGCATCCTGCTCGTGTATAAAAAAAAGTGCTTGAATCACTGTGAAAATTTAGATTTAATGCATTTTTTTTTCAAAAATTGAACAAATCACACTAAGAAACGTTTTAAAGTTATTCTATATTTTGTTTCTGCATCCCGTATGCGCACGCGTGTATATATATATATATATATATATATATATATATAAGGAAGCTTTTTGCTTAGTCGCCATCTAGCACAGTTTTTCTGGATACGTTGGACCTCTTCTTTGTCAAGTTATCCGTATAGGAGAAGGACAATTCTGATATAACTGCTGTTGACGTGATTACTGGTGATCTGGCTTTAGCTTGTCACTGTGATGATTATCATGGAGACATAGTGGTATTCGTGTTGTACAAGCGTTGGCCCCTTTATTACTATGATGTACAAATGCTCCTTTGCAATCTTTTCTTCTACCAACCTTTCTCTCTAAAAACTCTCATGGTTATGGAGGAGCAACAACATATGTAGACTTGACCAGTTAAAAGCATGTAGTTACATATTTACACATGGGCAGCAGGAGTCACACCATAACATCCTTGCTGGGTCCTCCCGTGATAACGACTGACCCTGGTAAAGACTCTTGTGTCTGAGCAGTTCTTTTTAGGAGTACACAACTCACCCAGACAAAGGAATACCGATGATGGTGATGTGAGATCGTGAGGGATGATAATGTGAAAGATTGTGTAATTGCCGTCTCATCAACCGAGAAAGACATCGACACACGACTGACGAAGGCATGGACAGCTATCGATAGGCTCTCGATCATATGGAAGTCGGACCTAACTGATAAAATGAAACGCAGTTTCTTCCAGGCAGCGGTTGTGTCGATACTGCTATATGGATGCACCACATGGACGCTTACGAAGCGGCTGGAAAGGAGGCTGGACGGAAATTATACAAGAATGTTGAGAGCAGTATTAAACAAGTCCTGGCGACAACACCCCACGAGACTCCAACTATACGGACACTTGCCCCCCATCACAAAAACTATACAAGTTCGACGAACCAGACACGCAGGACACTGCTGGAGAAGCAAGGACGAGCTCATAAGCGATGTACTCCTGTGGACCCCCGCACATGGATGTGCAAGAGTGGGACGACCAGCACGAACCTACATACAGCAGCTGTGTGAGGACACGGGATGTAACCCTGAAGACCTGCCGGAGGCGATGAATGATAGGGAGAAATGGCGAGAGACGGTCAGGGATATCCGCGCAGGCGGCGCGACATGATGATGATGATATATATATATGTGTGTGTGTGTGTGCGCGTGCGTGCGTGTGTGTGTGTGTTTATATATATATTTAATGTGTGTGTGTGTCTGCATATATATATATATATATATATGTCTGTGCGTGTCTGCATATATATATATATATATATATATATATATATATATATATATATACGCATGTGTGTGTATGTGTGTATCAATGTAACTGTGCGTGTGTGTGCATACATATATATATATATACGCACGTACGTGTGAGTGTATAAATATACATGTGTGTTTGTGTATGAATATCATTGCGCGTGTATGTGTGTATAGATAGATAGATAGATAGACTGGTTGCATTTCACATAGCACTAATACCCTTGGGAAAGGTATGAATCCATTTATTCTCCCTCCAGCTATGGGTAAATAGTAGGACAGACTAGGTTCTTCAGCCTTGGAGAGGCAACTAGTCTAGGAGAAGGAAAACTCGGAATTCAAACCTGTTAAACTCCGCTTATAAATTGACCTTGTGTCATATCCTACCCGAGCGGAGGGGTTAGTAAATAAATATATATATATATATAGATAGATAGATAGATAGATATAAAAGAATTACCATAGAAAATGAAATACATCTTTCATTCTTTTTCGCAACACGTATGTGTTGTGATCAAAAGATATCGAGCCTAAAATTTTGAAATCTAATTTGAAAATTATTAAAATGTAAATGGAAGTCAGCATAGCTGAGCAACTTTTATAATGACGTGATAATACTCAATACTTTTTAGCCCCCGGTGGCGAGGTTTACTGACTACATTCCTTGTAAAAGGAGTAAAACACTCACCACGAAATGGGTGTCTTGGCTACGAGACTCAAGTGATCCTTGGTAAATACAGCTCTAGTTTTGATACTTTTTGAACACAGCTCGTATTTTGAAGAAAATAAACATTTCATTCATTGTTCATTTCGGCCTAGGTAAATACAGCTTTAGTCTTTCTTTTTTAACGCAGCTTCTATTTTGAAGAAAATACTCCAGTCTTGTAAACAGCACCACCCAAGAATCCTTGAAAAAAATTTGGAATGTGAAATCTGTCTGTCTGTCTCTGTTCAGTATTCTCCGTAGTTTGACACGTTACTAGGAGTTGGAGGAGGCAAAATGAAACATATCTTCAACGGTTTCTGGGGTAGTTGATCCGAACTATTGGGTGGGCGTATGTAGATTTACAGGATAAGAATTTTGACTTCTTGTTCTAGAATGGGGAAGTATGTAAGTACAGGAATGAGAATAAGGGTCGTTTTTAATACCTGGGTTGTAAGTAATTGGCTTCTTTCTATCGTTTTTCTTTCTGCTTACCACCTGTTTTTATACTCAGGAAGCGTTTTGATTTCCTTTCAAGTCCGGGTAATTAGGATGTATGCATATTTATCAGATGCCTGACGAAATTAAAAATCACTGCAATGAGGTGACGGGTTGGGGAAAGCGTGAGCACCTCTGACCATCTTTTGGTATTTGCTGTAATTGCATCGCATAGCTTTGATATTTGATTAAAAAATGATGAACTTAAGATACCATGTTGACCAAATAATCTGCAAATCATAATCTATTAAGTACTTACTGTAACATTATAATCATATTTTGCGAATTACGTATTTTTCTTTCATATCCAGTGTGTTTTATGTTGATATACTTTCTGTTCACTACTTTACTGTAAATACTGCAGACAGTAATCTTGCCTGATCGTTTTGTTTGCGCTAGCTCCCGAACATGACTCGAAAGCCAGTGATCATTATTCCAATCCTGATTAAAAGCAGACAAACATGGGATATATATATATATATATATATAATCTTTTAACTGCAGGAAGAATGAATGCGACACTAAATCAATTTTTAAGCAGAGTAAAAAGAATTTTCCTTCAAGACTTTTGCCTAATCAAGGCTGAAGAAACGGCTCTACCCTACTATTTACCCATATGGAGAGTGTGGATACCCTTTCATTGCCATTACTTTCTGGATGACTCTGAACCGGAGTGGTAGTACCTGCTAAGGTCCCATCTATAGTTAAAATAGATTTGTTTGAAAATTATTCGTATTCGATAGGAATATTTGATGTCATGTAACTGTGAATTATTTGTATTAAGAATAGTTACTTGAAGCTTAATTGATTACACACGGTTATTATTTTTATTGTATATATATATATATATATATTTAGGGTGTGGAAGCAAAATATGGAATAATTTTTAAAAAATCTTTTTTAGTCTGATCCGCCCGATTTTTGAAAAAAACGTGATCAATCTAAATTTTCGAGATTAGCTCTATTATTCAAGCACTTTTTTAAAATTAAAATTCTGCCAAATATGAGTGAGGAAGAAAAGAAACGACACAGAGTCTGTGATTTGCTTAACGCCGAGACCAAGCCAGAATAATTTCCAAAATAATTGGAGTTTCTTTATGGCCTCCAGACCTTGACTACGTCCCATTTTAGAAAATCAAACAAAATCAACTTCCCATCCAAATATTGGTTCGGTTAAGACTGCCATCGAGGAGGAATGGAATAAAATGCCTGAAGAATTTTATTTTGAAGGTATGCAAATCGTTTCGAAGGCGTGTTGATACAATAATTGAAAAAATAAATGGCGGCCATATTGATTAAATTTTGTTATTTATTTTTAAAACTAAAATTATTCTTGTTTTATAATAGAGTCGTTTTAGAATATTCCGAATTTTGATTCCGCCCTCTGTATTATCATTATTATTATTATTATTAGAAACGATATAAATGTGTGCAAAGAAATAACTATTATTAAATTGAAATAATTACTTGAAACCATATAATTATTAGTATTAGATAGGAATACTTGAAACTATGCAACTGCAAATTATTTGTATTCGGAATACGTGATATCATAAAACTGTTTACTTACCTGGTTTAGGCTTGGTGTTACCATCGAGTTGGTCACAGTAACTTGATTGCTTGGTTCCTGAGGGCCTTTCTTCTAGGCAATACATACTTAGCTGAGATGAGTTTATCACTTGGTGCCTGAAGCGCCAAAAAGGGGATGGAACATTTTTGTGGCGGTCACGCATGAGTCCCGATTCGTGGGCGAAACCCTAACAATAAAATGATTTCATTTCAAGCCTGACATGGAAAAATCTATAACTATATGCAAAAAAAAAAACAACTCTTAAGAAACAACACGAAAAATATAAAAATACATTGAACGCAAATCCCTAACTTCCTGACATAAAATAATTTTTGACGATTTGATGTGCCATTAAAATCAACCAACTATTCTGTTTAATATCTATGACAGTTCATTGTTTTGAGTTAACATTGTTATTTCAAACAGAGGTTACTTGAAGGTACTGGTGGAATTCCAGTGGTACAGTGGCTAGCGTACCGGACTGTGACATTGTAATAAGCAAGTTCGAACTCTAGTCACGCTATTATATTCTCTTTTGGACGGATATTATCATATTTACCAACCCCTCCGCTCGGGCAGGATATGACATAAGGTCAATTTTTTTAAAGCGGAGTTTAACAGGTTTAATTCAGAGTTTTCCTTCTCCTAGACTAGTTGCCTAACCAAGGCTGAAGAACCTAGTCTGCCCTACAATTTACCCATAGCTGGAAGGAGAATAATTGGATTCATACCTTTCCCAAGGGTATTAGTGCTATGTGAAATGCAATCAGTCTCGTCCAGGATTTGAACTCGTGTCGCCGTGTCCATTTCCTACGACGATAACCATTACACCATGGGCACCTCCTTTTGGACGGATATTATTGGGTAAGGAATGAACCCTTTATTCCCTGACTATGGGTTGAATAGTACCACAGTCTTTCTACAAAGGTGGCTTTTGCATTAACTAACCCACGAAAGTTGATAAGACTTTAAACTAAGAAACCAAACTATTGAAGATACGCTGTATATAATTGAAGGTCATTATTGTTACACTGACTTCGGCTAAAATAAACCAACAAGAACATACAAACTGTAAAGCCAACTGTAAATATATAATAATGAAAATCTTAAAATGTATTTAAAAGTAAATAATTTCAACAAAATTGCGATATAGAATAACTTTTCTCTGCTAAATAGATGATCCAGTATATTTTTTCAGTTCATTATCTTTGAGAGGAGACCACGTGACTAAGTGGCTAATGTTCTGGACTGCAAGATCGCAGTGACCAAGGTCGATTTTCAGTCACCCTATCAATTTTTTTTGGTTCTAATACCTTTTGGTAAGGTATGAACCTATTATTTCCCCTTACCTATGGGTTAAATAGTACCACTTACTATCTTACACAGTCGGCTGGGGCAGAAGAATACCCTGACTGCAAGTCTGCTGAGGGATAAGAACCCCCAACGAGTGTCCTGATTATAACACTAAACAACCTGATGGTGAGGTTCCAGTTATGCATGAACTTTGGGGAATGTGGACCACCCCTCTATTGCCATTGCTCCCATATCCTCGCTTATCGTAATAAGCAAGTTCGAACTCTAGTCACGCTATTATATTCTCTTTTGGATGGATATTATTAGGTAAGGTATGAACCCTTTATTCCCTTACCTATGGGTTGAATAGTACCACTTACTATCTTACACAGTCGGCTGGGGCAGAAGATTACACTGACTGCAAGTCTGCAGAGGGATAAGATCCCCCAACGAGTGTCCTGATATATGACACTAAACAACTTGATGGTGAGGTTCCAGTTATTGCCATTGCTCCCATATCCACTCTGGTTCCGGAGCACTTGATAGGGCCCTATCTATAGGTTAAATAGAAATAATCTGCGTACTTATGCTAAGCTAAATTACTTGTAATTGTTTTGATATTTAAACTGCGTACTTATGCTAAACTGAATTGTTTGATATAGAAATGTTTTTGACATTGAAACTCTACTTACACTAAAGTAAATTGTTTGAATTAGAACTGTTTGACTAAACCGAATAGCTTGAAATAGAAATGTTTTTTTTACAATTAAACTGTGTAATCATACTAAACTGAATTGTTTGAAATAGAACTGATTATTCGTATGAAAATGGATTTGGCCAACAAAGGTTGACATGCCGTAAACCCCAACCAACCAACTAATAACTGTCCCAAAAGGAGAAAGTTAGTTTTAAATACCCGACGAAGTTTGATATGATATTAAACAAAGAGCGGAGATTGGAATTTTTTTTGCCAGTGATGTAAATTTTTTATTTATTTATTTATTTTAGCATTTAACTTGTGACCAGGTATCTCTTTCTCTCTCTCTCTTTTACATGTGGTCTAATTTCTATTTTTTTTTTTTTTTCATC
This sequence comes from Sepioteuthis lessoniana, assembly GCA_963585895.1. Lineage (NCBI taxonomy): Eukaryota > Metazoa > Mollusca > Cephalopoda > Myopsida > Loliginidae > Sepioteuthis > Sepioteuthis lessoniana. The sequence continues at coordinate 191,121 of CAUZXS010003261.1, read as the reverse complement.
TAACTTGTGGTCTAATCTCTGTTTTTTTTTTCATCCATCTTGTCTAATCTCTCTTTTTTCATCTAACCTGTGATCTAATCTCTTCTTTCTTCTTTTTCAGATCTTGCTAGATGAAGAGTGTAATGTATACCTCTCCTAGAATGTGGCGAGGTTGTACGGTAATCTTAATCATCGCTATTTTAGCACCGTCAGTCTATAGTAGCGATGCCATCATAAGCGCCTTCTCCGATAAGGAGAACAGTTCCATGAACCATTTTGTCGTCAATAAAAATACAGGCAAGATATACGTCGGCGCGGTCAACAAACTGTACCAATTGTCGGCCGACCTTAAACAAGAAAATGTTGTGGAGACAGGTCCGCGAAAGAGCAGTCCAAATTGCCCTCCCCAGAAATACTCCTGCGGAGAGGGCCAGATGACTGACATTTACAATAAGGTCCTCGTGATAAATTATGAAGCTCAGGAACTCATCTCTTGCTCGACGTTGTTCCATGGGATGTGCAAGAAACGCAGCCTGGCCAACATCAATAAAACAGTTGATGGAGGTGCAGGGGATCCAGTTGTGGCCAACAGCCCCAATGCTACGACGTATGCGTTCATTGCACCGGGACCGAGCCTAGATGGTGGCCTACAACCTAATGTGTTATACGTTGGAGCCACCAGGACGAACATTGGACTCAGTCTATACAGGGATCTTGTACCCGCCTTCTGTAGTCGAAACTTGAAAGATTTTGATATCGCCTACAAAAGCCAAGTCGAACATAGTTCCAAGAAAGAAATCGAGACACAACACCGAGAAACGTTTAAGGTCAACTATATGTATGGATTCAGCTCTGAAAATTTCAGCTACATGTTGACGCTCCAGAAGGCCAGTACCCAAGTTGATACGTATGCCTCGAAGATTTTCCGTGTTTGCCAAAACGACAAGAATTTTTATTCGTATGCCGAGCTGTTTTTTCAATGTAAGCTTGACAACGTTGATTACAATCTGGTTCAGGCGGCTTATCTGACACAAGCCGGTAATTCACTGGCTCAGAACATTGGAATCCCTACCACTGAGGACGTCTTGTACGCTGTTTTTGCTAAGGGTAACCCCGGCAGTGCTGAACCTTCGGATTCTTCAGCTCTCTGTATTTACCCACTTCGAAATGTAAGGAAAATATTTACGAAGAACATTAAGGAATGTTTCCGTGGTGTTGGTAACATTGGACCAGAACATCTGACCAAATCAACACTTTGTCAGAAAACTGTAAGTATTCCTTTTATTCTCTTTCTTTTCTTTTCTTTTAAATAAATACTTATATATAGTTACTGTGATGACTTTCCCTTGTACAAACATCAGTATTGTGAAGAAGAGAGATCAGTTGCATGGGAAACTGCCGGACGTCCGTACAACCTTACCTAGGCCTGGTGCCTAGATCCTGGCACGGATTTATGGGAACTCGTGAGGCTAATGGGTTCCAAGAAAAAAAAACCAAAAAAACTAACGAGCTTAGAAGACCCCCTTCCCTATTTCAGTAAGTTTTAGGGTTAGGTGCTATATTGTGTTCACCCTCGTTCTAGAAACACCTGCAATGACGCTAATGTCACGTTATATACCGCTTTTTCTTTCATTTGAACAGCATCCGTATTGTGAATAGGGAAGCCCTGCAGCATGGGCAACCACCGGTCTTCCATTCAACTCTGCCCAGGCACTGATCCATAGTCTCCCAAGACTATTTGATACTAGGTCTAGATATCTTTCGCTTTCTTTTTTTTTCCACAAGAGATTTCATTGTCTTCGCCTTCAGTTATCATTATCATCATCGCTCTTGGTAGATTCTCTAGACAGTGTCCCTACAGAGTTTTTGTTGGTCGGTCAACATTGATATGTCCATGTGAAGGAGTCCATGAAAGAAAATCACTTATGAGTTTGTTCTTACTACCTCAACAGCGTCCAGCATATCTTGCTTTTCTTACTTTGTGAGATGGGAAGCAAGTGGCCGAACAGCTGCTGTTTTGTGAGAGCTACTTTCAAGATATTTTCAAAACGGCATGTGGCATTCTTGTATGGTTCCTCTTTATCTTTTTTCAAAGTGTTTCGTTTAAGATCAGGTGGTGCATCCATATAGTTGTACTAACACATCTACAGCGATATATTTATTGAATATTTTAAAAAGTAGGAATACTTGTTTATCAAATACTTATATATTGATAATATTATAATGTTACTCTTCCCTTCGACAAAAATCAAAGTCCTGAAGAGGAAAGACCTGCTGCTTAGGCAAAATCAGGTCTTCCATACAACCCTGTCTAGGTATAGATCCATAAATCCCAAGACTAATAGCTACGAGATCTAGATATTTTTCGCTTTTTTAACTAGAGAACGCCTTCAGTAAGATACTAAAAATAACGATATCTCCATTGAATGCTTTTTTTTTTTATAAAAAGTAGGAAAAGATTTAAAATATTCAGATTTTTTTTCTTCTCTCATTCATATTGCCAATAAAGAAATCTCGACACTCTCCGATTCTTTAGTCTGCGAATTCTTCCTACTTATTCGTTGTTTTTTTAGCACCGAGTTATTTAACGAGCGGTCTTCTTTGAGATTCTGCAAACGTCTATCATTAGTATTCTCATCCTTTTCAGCTTCTCTTCATCCTTACTATTTTGTTGTACGTTCTAGTTATTCACGCCACATCCTACGCGTGCAACGGGGTCCTACTTGTTAATTCTTGTCCCGAATAAGCTGGCCTGTGGGGTCAATTCAAAAACCCGCTGTCTGACCCGCATTCTTCTCCTCTTTTCCCAAAAGAGTTCCAAAATAATTTATGAAGGTTAATTGAATTCCTGTGTCTCCTTTCATTACGTTGCTGTAAGCTGCCGACATCTCTATCGTTGTATCTTTCATCATTTTGTTTTCGTCTTATCTTTTATTTTCTGGAGGGGAACTTCCAAAAAGGGAATTAGCCTTCACCAATTTAGTTTGGGCTCCATAGATTTTAGAGATATTTCTTTTTTTTTCTCTCTCTCTCTCTCTCTCTGCAACTTTTTTTTATTTTTCTCTCTTTCCCATTCTTACCACCTCATTCATCATTTCTTCTCTCTTTTTCTTTGCAGCATGTCTGTGATCACTGACTTATTCTGTGTGTCCCTCTCTCTTTCTCTCCTGAGATGTAATCTCTCGTTCTCTATCTCCTTCTGAGCTGTACTCTCTCTGATTCTTTTCTCCACATTCATTATTGTGGGTCTCTTTCTCTCTTTTCAAAAAAGTTTTTTTTTGCTGGATGTTTGTGATCACTGACTTATTCTCTCTATCTCTCTCTACCATGCTATACTCTTTCTTCTCAGCTGTACTCTCTCTTTCTGTCTCCTTCTCAGCTGTACTCTCTCTCTCTCTGTTTACTTTCTTTCCAATCTGTACTCTATTTTTTCTCTTTCCTTTTAAACTGTACGATCTCTCTCTCCCTCTCTCACACACACAGCATTCTCTGTGAGCTGTCCTGTATCTCCTTTTTCAGTGGTCTGTCCTTTCTTTCTCTCTTTCCTTTCTTTCCAAGCAGTACACTGTTTTTTCTCTTTCCTTTTAAACTGTACGATCTCTCTCTCTCACACACACACTGCATTCTCTGTGAGCTGTCCTGTATCTCTTTTTTCAGTGCTCTCTCTCTCTCTCTCTCTTAGCTGTCTTTCATCTCCTTTGAACTGTCCTCTCTCCCTCTCTCTACCCCTCATTACCTTCCCCTCTCTCACTCTCTCAAGCGGTCCTTTGCCTCCTTCCCTCAGTGCTGTCTTCTCTCTCCTCCCACTTCAGTGCTTTTTCTATCTATTTCCTTCAGTCATATCTTTTCTCTCTTCATTTAGTGCCTTCTCTCTCTCTCTCTCTCTCTCTCTCTCAGCCGTCCTCCATTTCCCTCAACTCGCTGCTCTATTCTCTCTCTTTCTCCCGTCACCACCTCTCTCTCTTAGCCTTCTCTCTCTTTCTCTGTAGTTCTCTATCTCCCTACCACAATGATCTGTCCTCTCACTTTCTCCAATTTCTTATGCCCTTTCCTTTTTCTTCCTTTACCCTTCCCCTTTTTTATTTCATTTTCTTCTTGTAAAATACACATTTTAACTCCAATTCCCATCATCTTCGCCTACAACTCACAAGCCACCCATTATTATCTTTTAGATTATTTAGAAATTAGACAAACCAATTGTCCTCAACTGAAGATTTGCGTCTTTCAATCCTTTTCAATGTGTCACTTGTTTTTCTGATGCTGAACACTATTAGAAACGTCTCTCCATCTCTGTCTCTCTTTAATCTGAACGAAAATATCGACACTGCTATTTTGGCAAAAGGAGCCAATGACCAAACATTCAATTATGGAAGACGAATTTCCATTGAAGACATTTCGGCATAAAAATGGTAGTGCAAGGCTTTTATGGACATATTGGAATCCGAGCCAGAAACCTTTGGTTCCAATCCAAACATCTCGGCAAGCGAGACTTGCCAAGTCTGTGATGCGAGAAAATGACATACACTCCTGGATTGATAAAATAAATAATAGATTTGTTTTTGGAGTGGATGTTGTAATTTGTGCCGCAAGACTTAGAATAGCATCTACTGCTACTAATATTGATGTATATAGATGTTGATGTAAGTAGCTACTATGGGTTGATTGTTATTAGGCTTTTTTTTTTTTTTTGCAAGCTGTTGTTAGTAAGTTTGGTTATCACTTCTGGTCAAAGTTTTCTTCTTCCTTTAGAGTTGCTCGTTTTCTTTCTTTCTTTCTTTCTTTCTTTCTTTAGAATCTTTCTCTTTCTTAAGATTCTCTTTCTTTCTTTCATTTAATCTCTCTTTCTTGCTTTCATTTTGGAGAATCATTCTTTCTTTCTTTCTCTCTCTCTCTCTCTCTCTCTCTAGTCTCTTACTCCTTCTTTTTTTATAATCCTTTTCTCTTTTTTATGGTTTCTCTCTTTCTTTCTCTCTTTCTTTCTCTACCGTCTCTCTCTTTTCTACAGTTTGTCTGTCTCTCTCTTGATCAGAAATTTTTATTTTATAGTATTGTCAATATGATTAATATTTATCGAGTTAAGTGCATTAACAAGGAAGAAGTTTATATTAAAAAGATGTTTGTTGTGCAAAAAAGCTTTTTTCATCATTAGACTTCAGACTTAGTGATGTACCTGTGATTGTGTGTGTATGTGTGTATATATATATATATATATATATATATATATATATATATATATATATATATATATATATGCGTGAGTGTGCTGAAAAGTTTATACAATTACATCATTTCCAGTGTTGATGGCATTTTTAAGCGATGGGATCCAAGTACAGCAACACCAATAAAAGTTGTGTTTGAACAGCAAGGGAATTAAGTTAAAAAGGGAAAATCATTTGGTTGCGTTCCTTAAGAGAATGTTGGTCAGCCTATGAATTTTTCAGCCGACTGTTATGTGTGTGTGTGTAAAAAAAAAAAAATTGGTGATCGTTTTTGAGGGCAGCCGGAAAGCCCACTTTTCAATAGCTATGACCTCAAGGTGTAGGGGAGGCGCTACTCCTTTCAATGGATTGCTCCGCTTTACCCTTGATATGTACCTTATAATGTTGAATGTTAAGCAAGGAGGTATCAAGTACCATCTTTTAAGTCTTTGATATGACTCGGACTGGGATTGAACCTGAGTCTCTCAGACCATTGGCGAACACACGACCTACTTATCATTTTTATTTTTTCTTCTTTTAAACTGTTTATAGAGTTGAGCTGTTTTGATATATATATATATTGTGTACTGCAGTATATTATTAACTAACTTGACTCATACTTGTCTATTTCATGCATTTAACAACTTTCAAGTTTGTTGTTGTTATCGTCAACTTCTTAGAATGATCCCTTAATATCCTTGCCTAGTCGGCTGGGGCTGCAGAATACACCAACTGCATCTCTGCAGAGGGGTAAGACTCCCCCAATGAATATCCTGTGGCCCAGTTGGATGGGACTACAGAACACACCAACTGCATCTCTGCAGAGGGGTAAGACTTCCTCATAATGAGTGTTCGGATATAACACTAAACAATCTGATGGTGAGGTTCGAGTAATGTTGGAGCTTTGGGGGATGCGGAGTACTCCCTTCATTGCCATCGCTCCCAGGTTCACTCTGGCCCAGAGTGGTAGCTTCTGATAGGTTACTATCTATGGGTCAAATACAACAGTTTAATCTTTAAACTGAGTCCAAACAAATGACTTATGCTAAACTGAATTGTTTGAAATAGAACATTTTAATCTGTGTGTAACCAAATGACTGATGTTTAAATGAATTGTTAGTGATGCATAATAGTACTTGCAATCATCTAAGTTTATTGATTTATGCTCACAAATGATTTATATCTAATATACATATAAATAAATCTTAAATAACCTGCAATTGTTGATATGCCATAAAACCAAACCAAACCAAGCCAAACCCTTAATGTCCCAGATGGAAAACAAACCAAAGCACATGAAGTAGGGACAAATAATATGAAGTAAAAAATTATTAAAGATGAAATAATCAACTGATATTAAGTGAGGTTATTTCATGGCAACAAGTCATTATATTCCGTTTTCCACGTAGTATTCTCTTTTAATGCTTGTAATTCTTCTGAATGATCAAAACAGCGAAACCATGAGCTTCAAAAAGTAGTTTTAATTTGTGTTATACTGACTATATTTGCTCTCTCCCTCACTCTATGCAGCAAACTTTAAACAGTAATTATATATTAAATTAAGATTCTGCATTACTCCTTCCGGTATTCTGTCTGATGATTAGGGTGATACATGAGACTCTGAAGGAACTTGGGATAATATTTGATGTTTTGAACCTACCAAGCTAAAAAAGTATAAAAGATGTTAACCTCTTTATATATATATATATATATATATATATATATAAATTGGTAATAATAACAGCAATAAATTGTGTCAGTAAAAGAGGAGAACATATGTGATGCTAGTTGTCTAAATTTCTTAGGTGAAGCTTGGTGATTTTTATCATTTTTATCAAAAAAAAAAAAAAAATCTGAATATGAGCACAGGTAAAAAATCATATATAATTGTAGTAATTCTAGTCAAGTAAGAACATTAAGTTTATAAGTCCCAAAAAATTCACTCTGAATTGTCTAACAGGACACATAATGTAACGGTTATAGGCATTGGTTCCCTAAGCTTCTAAGGAGACAATCATCTGGAGGTTGCAGGTTCAATCCTGACTGCAGGCAAGTAACAATACAGGAATGCTTAACACTTGTATCCAGTTATGGCAAACGGAATCAGAACAAGATTCTATAAAGGACGTAGTTTGAAGTTTCGTGAAGGTTCCCGAGTTCGACAAACACCTAAAGAAGGCTGGAGGACATATCGGCTGAAACGTTGTGAAAATAACAATAAAGATGAAGACAATAGTCCAAAAACCCTTAATGATAAAAATATTTGATGCTTTTATATGTATGTGTCTGTACAAAAAGTAATGTACACAAATACTTTAAGTTTTAATATTTGGTTTAACTAGTTGCATATTTTTTGGCTATTGAGAGTCTTTTCATGCCTACCCTTTGTTAAAAGCAAGTCATTCACACTTGTTCGAATCATTGAGTTTCTCTCTCTTTCTTTAAGGTCTCTCTTACTTTTTTTCCTACAGTCTCTTTTTTACTTTCATTTTCTCTTTTACTTTCTTTCTTAAACTCTCTCTCTCTCTGTAATAGTTAAAGTGCTAGATAAGTTAGCAAGTTTGAACTTCTGTCATTCTATAGCATTCATTTCAAACTGATACCCATGGGAAAGGCATGAACTCCTTAATCCTCCCAGATATGAGTCAAATAGTATACTTAATGTTCTTCTAGAAGGATGGCTTTGGCATTAAATAAGCCACAAAGATTCAATGCCATTAAAAACAAAAAAATAATAAATCTTCTCTTTCTTCAAGTCTCTCTCTCACTTTCTTCAAATCTCTGGGAGTTTTTTCTTTCTTTTTGTCTCTCTTTTTTCTTTCTAAAGAGACTCTCTTTTTTTTTCCTTCCTTCCATAGTCTCTCTCTTTCTTTTAATATAAAATTAGAGATAAATTAAAACTCGATCAAGATTTTATATATATATATATATATATATATATATATATATATATATATATAGTGTATTATCTTTTATATGATTGGTCAGCAGCCTCATAGTTGATTATCATCTTGACTGGACATTAATTCTTGTGTACCATGTCTCTTGACTGACAAATCGTTTGTCTCTCTGATGTATGGTACCATAATGTGTGTGTGTATATATATATATATATATATATATATATATATATATGTATGTATCATAATCATCATCATGTTGTGCTGCTAGCACAGATTTACCTGACTCTCTCTTGCAATTCATCTCTATCATCCATCTCTTCTGGCAGGTCCTCTTGACTACATCCTGTGTCCATACAGAGATGTTATAGATAGGTTCTAACTGGTTGTCCAACTGTTGCACATCTGTGTGATGGGGTTCATTGGAGAATGTCACATAAGTTTGTCCTTACTTCTCCAGCAGTGTCCTGCATGTCATGTCTTGTTCATCTTATTCGGATGGTTTTGGAGATGGGAGGTAGGTACTATTTACCAACCCCTCCGCTCGGGCAGGATATGACACAAGGTCAATTTTTAAGTGGAGTTTAACAGGTTTGAATTCAGAGTTTTCCTTCTCCTAGACTAGTTGCCTCACCAAGGCTGAAGAACCTAGTCCGTCCTACTATTTACCCATAGCTGGAGGGAGAATAAGGGGGTTCATACCTTTCCCAAGGGTATTTGCCCGAAAGTGAACGTAATAGCGCGACTGGAGTACGAACTCGCGTACTACGATTCCGCTGTCCATCGCTTTAACCATTACACCACGAGGACACCCCTGGGAGGTAGGTGGTCATACAGGTGCTGTTTTGTACGATGTTGCTTCCAGGATTTGTTCAATATGATTTGTACCATTCTTGTGCAATTTCCGTTTTACTATTTCTCCATGCACTTGGTCAGAATCCATGTGGTGCATCTAAATAGTAGAATCAACACAACCGTTCCTTGGAAAAACCGTGTTTTTTATTTTACCAGATATGTTTGACTTCCATATGATTGACAACCCATCGATCAGGGTTATCAATATTAGTTATTTGAAATCATAAAGGTGTTTGCAAATTGTTCTTATTAGAGAGGAATACTTAATAAATAGAAGTACTAATGATAGATTACATACTGGAAACCACTTAACAATGTGCAAACAAATGATTAATATTAAAGAGAATTATTAGTGTTTGATAAAAATACTTTAAATCCATAAACTTTGTGTAAACAAATAAGCTATAACTTGTTTGAAAATAATTTCCTGTCCATGTTTCCTTTACATATCCTATATATGTTGAAAATTTTATAACCATCAAGGTTGATATGCCATAAAATACAACAAACTAACTATATATATATATATATATATATATATATATATATATATATATATAGTTGGCATCCGAAGAGTATAGGTGTGGATTATTTGTGTACAAAATATATGAGGGATTTCATATAAATCTATGGGAGAGCTCAATGTATGGATGTTGTTATATATTCCTTTTCAGGTTTTTATAAGAAAACTCACATACTAAGCATATACAATGTAAGTGGAAGAAAAATCAACCATGGTTAAATTGTCATTAAAAATTTATTTAGGCGAAGAATATAATCTTCATCTCTTCAGATGACATGCACACTTAATTTGAGGCTGAAGACACAATATATATATATATATAAACACTTGGAACACCTTTTTTTCTGGATACTTAATATCTTTAATGTTTTGACTCCCTTTCCTTTTTGCCTGAACATTTCTTTATATGTATATATATATATACATATATTTGCCCAGTCAGTTGGGGCTGTAGAATACACTGACTGCACCTCTGCAGAGAGGTAAGACCCCGCCTACAATGAGTGTCCTGGATATGATACTAAACAATCTGATGGTGAGGTTCCAGTAATATTGGAGCTTTGTGGAATGTGGCATACCCTTTCATTGCCATTGCTTCCAGGTCCACTTTGACCCGGAGTGATAGTGCCTGATAGGGTTTTATTTATGGGTTAAATAGAACTAAACTGCGTACTTATGCTAAACTGAATTGTTTGGAATGGAACTGTTTTTGACATTAAAACTGTACTTACACTAAACTGAATTGTTTAATATAGAACTGTTTTGACATTTAGCAGTGTATAAACAAAATCTATGTTTATAGTAAACTGAATTGGTTGAATAGTTTGAATAAACTCAATAGCTTGAAATAGAAACATTTTTGACAAACTTATGCTAAACTGAATTGTTTCAAATAGAACCATTAATTTGTGTAAAAATGGATTTGGCATTAAAAAACCAACAATGGTTGATATGCCATTAAGCCCAAACAACCAACAATATATATATATATATATATATATATATATATATATATATATACCATCAAATTAGCAGTGTACGTCATCTGAAGAGACAAAGCTTATACTCGTTGCCATAATAGATATATAATAACAAGAACTGTGTTTGAGTTTTCTTTCAGTTATGTATGTGTGTAAACAGGATTTGGCATTAAATATCTATCAAGAGTTGATATGCCATTAAACCAAATAGTCTAACCAAACCTCTATGAACAAAAATAAAATTTCATAAGAGAAGGTATACTTGTTTTAGAATTACAATATTATGATATTTTTCTTTACTGACTTTTAATGCTGAAGAGTTTGGTTGTAAGTCATACTGAATAATATCTGTTTTGTTGTACAATATTCCACTTGGAATAACATCATCTTGATATCTTTAAGATCTTATTAAGAAAGTTGATTTAGAGTATACTTCTTACATATTTCATCACTTGGTTCATATATAGTTTTCGTTATTTATGAGACAAATTGATCCATTTGTCATAATGTTTAAAATGATTTTGAACTACATTAAGACATTAGCTCTTAAAATACTGGTAATACTTCTAAGTGTGAAGTCTTTCTTTAAAACGATTGTGGACCAAATTTAATTGCTTGAGAATTATCAGAATTACAGAAGAATTACTCACAGTTGTTTAAACACTAATAAATTATTATTAGATAGAAATAATTAATTGAAGGTATATAATTAACAAATTATCAAATAGGAAATTACTAGATAATGTAACTGTGTTCTACTTAGTTGCATTAAGAATAACTTGTTACTTGAAGCAACCAGATTTTTCCAACTTCTCACCAAGTCAGAATTGACATAAATTTGTTTTATAGCCTGTGGTAGGGGTACACGCAAAAATCAACACTTGCGTATAGTTATCATGGTCCTCTTAGTATTCCCCTGAAGGGGTGCCTCAGGAACCAGGCAATAAACTCCGCTCTGTCCCTTTTAGACAAGGCGCCAGGTGTTACTTGGGGGAAGCCTCCACTCCAAGATTAGGTAACTAGCTCTAAATAAAACGACCAACCAAGCATTCAAATGAGATGGGTCTCTAGGAGTTAGTTTTATTTGAAGCTGTAATTGTTAACACACGTCTATTATTCAATAGAAATACATACTTGAAAGGATAAAATACCTTGAAAAAGTTTTTGGCATTAAATATTAGAATTTTAAATATCAAAACCCCAAAAGATTTGCTTTGCGCTAAAATTAATCAATCAAATTATTGTTTTTTGGGGAATACAAACTACCTCTTCATTGCCATTGCTCCCAGGTCCACTCTGACCCAAAGTGGTAGCATCTGAAAGGGTCCTATCTATGGGTCAAATAGAACTGTTTGACCTGTAAACTGAGAGCAAACAAATGACATGCTAAATTGAATTGTAAGAAATCGAACTGTTTGATCATTTAACTGTGTGTAAACTAAGGACTGATGTTTAATTGAATTGTTAATGATACATAGCCATACTTGGAACCATTTAACTTTGTTGACTTATGAAAAATGGAATTGTTAGAAATAGAACTGTTTGATCATTTAACTGTGTAAACAAATGACTGATGTTTAATTGAATTGTTAATGATACAAAGCAATACTTGGAACCATTTAACTTTGTTAACTTTTGTTAAATTGAATTGTTAGAAATAGAACTGTTAGGTTATTTAACTGTCTGTATAAACAAAATATGTTAATCATATATTTAATGTATATGTAAAAACAGGATTTGGCTCCAAATAACCAAAATTAGTTGATATATCATAAAACCAAAGCAAAGCAAATGCAAATTATTGTTTATCAAGAAACTATGATTGTACACAAATCATTATCATTAATTGGTATGTTTTGGCTAGTTCTTTCAAAGCTTTTTCGAATTTCTGTATATAGGCATTTGTTGGGTTTCTTCTTTTAAGTGTTGGCCATCCAGCAAAAACTTACATTCATCAGGTTTGTGCAAACACCGAGTGCCGACTAGAAGACTGATCATGTGCTATCATATTTACCAACCCCTCCGCTCGGGCAGGATATGACACAAGGTCAGTTTTTAAGCGGAGTTTAACAGGTTTGAATTCAGAGTTTTCCTTCTCCTAGACTAGTTGCCTCGCCAAGGCTGAAGAACCTAGTCTGCCCTACTATTTACTCATAGCTGGAGGGAGAATAATTGGATTCATACCTTTCCCAAGGGTATTAGTGCAATGTAAAATGCAATCAGTCTCGTCCAGGGTTTGAACTTGTGTCGCCAAGTCTGTTTCCTGCGACGATAACCATTACACCACGGGCACCTCCAATCATGTGCTATGGCCAATAAGGATAGATAATGAGAGAGAGAGACAATTGGATCTGTACTACTGATAATAAAATTAAAAGTATAGTTAGCTACTGTAGTTGAGGGTGATCTGAAGGCTCCCTTTTCAGTTGTTAGTACAGCAAGTTGTAGGAGAGGGCACTACTCCTTTTCCTGGATTGCTCCACTTGACCATTTTTTAAGAACAAAATTATTGGACACCCAGTGAGAATTAAATTTACCATCAATGGTTCATTAAACTAGCTTGATAACCAATGCACTATACAATATATTCAGTAACCTTTTGTGTAAGTTAGAAATACATAAAGTGTACCTGATAGCCAAGATATGTATGTATGTCTGTATGTATGGATGTATATTAATAGGTCAAGCTACTGGTACCATGTAGCCCAATACTACCCGCCACAAAATTTTGTTAATGTTATGTATGCTTTTTTTCTCTTTGGTGGTTGGTTGTGGGGAAATCTGGGGCAAACATTTAAAATGATCCCCCCCCTTCAGGTTGGCAAATTAATTATTTCAGTTTCTCTTCACAATGTATTGATAATTGTGTGGTGTGGTGATGGGGTTGCTGCTTTAATTGATGGCTAAGAAGTGGTATTATCTGTGACAAAGACAACACCCCCTCCAAAACCACACCCCCTCCCCGCCCATAAGAGGCTTTATGTTTCCTATTACCTAGAGTCATGTCTGGCTTCAAATTCTCAAAATGTGGTTTTGTCATTTTTTTTTTTTTTTTTTTTTTAGTTTGACTCATACAGTTAATATCACTTCCCTGCCAAAAGCACTGCTTCCTTCATCTCTTCTTTGTTTTTTTTTTTTGTTTTTTTTTTGTTTTTTTTTCCTATATTCCAATTCTTCAGACAATGGAAACAATTCTTGGACAAGTCCAAAAAATAAAAGATAAGATATGTTCATTCTGTTTATGCTGAATGTGATATCACTTACAAAAGCTGAGATAGGGAAGATGATAAGGAAAAAAAAAAAAGAAAATGTTAAATTTGTATTAATTTTTGATTTTTATCAAATGGAAAGAATGAATTTGAGGGTTTCAAAAAAAAAAATTTGGTGTGGAGGTTGAAAAATCTGTAAAGAAAATTTACCACAGGGGTCGAAATCCAAAGAATATTAACTATTTTTGTTGTTAACTAGATAACCAATGAACTTGGTGTATTCTTGCAGTAACAATAATCCATAAAGATATTGATGCTTTTATTTTGGAAGGTGTGAGGGATTCATGTTATAGTTATTCAATTTGACATTGTCGATAATGAAAAAAATGGCATTTCATGTGAACGCAAACACCAGTAAATCATCATACATTTATGAATTGCTCTGGAATTAACTTTATTCTCTAACGTAAATAATTTAAAATATATTGCTGAATTGAAAACTTTGTAATGATGAGTTTTTTTCCTGGGTAAAAAGTTATATATATATTTATATATATATATATACACACACACATAAAGACATCAGTCTGTTCCTATCAATATATCTATGCATGTGTTAGTGTCTATATGTATGTGTGTGTACATATATATAGATATATATGTATAACTTTCAAAACTCTTTAAAAAAACACTCTTTAAACATGCAAGCAAGCCCTGATTATGGCCTATGAAAGGTCTGAAAACACTTGGGACAATTTTGGTAAATTCATCCACTAATTCCAACCTGAAACCAAGACACTTAGGAAACTTGAAAGGATCTTAATAAAATTGTATAGACAAAATGCATCTTCATTATTTAAACAAACAAGCTTAAATGAAAGACTGCTGCCCAACTACACACACACATGCACACACACACACACACACACACACACACACACACACACACACACACACACACACACACAATATATATATATATTCTTCAGTCCAGTCAAACCGGAGTCAGGATTAATTCTGTCAGGACAATTAAATTATTCAAACTTTGAACATTTAAATCTTACTGGTAACTTACATCACAGAGCAACAATTCCTTTAAGAAAAACAAAATCCGGTCAGTTTAGGATTATAAATTTTTATATACATATATATTTATGCATATGTTTATTTGTATGTGTCAATGTATGCATGCATGTGTGTGTGGATGTGTTAGAGTTTGTATATAAGGGTTTTGTTTTCATTATTTAATGGCAATTCAATCTTGATGAGTTATTCAATGCCAAAGTTATCCTTTAAGAAATGTTTATAAGCATGTATATATATATATATATATATATATAAAACTTTGAACAAGGAAAAAGACTCTCGCTCTCTCTCTCTCTCTCTCTCTCTCTATATATATATATATATATATATATATATATACACACACACACACACACACACACACACACACACACACACACAGAGTATAATAAATATGTACACACAGTATAATAAATGTGCACATACATGCACACAGTATGATAAATATGTACATATACACAGTATGATAAATATGTACACACACACACACACACACACACACACAGAGTATAATGAATGTGCACACACACAGAGAGTATAATAAATATGTACACACACACACACACACACAGAGTATAATGAATATGCACACACACAGAGAGTATAATAAATATGTACACACAGTATGATAAATGTGCACACACATACACACAGTATGATAAATATGTACACACACACACACACACACACTAAATGATAAATATGTTCACTCACACATACACATACAGTTTGATAAATATATACTTATTTCTAGACTGTTGCTTATCAATATTTTTCATCACAGACTATTAAACCCCTCTAATCCTTTGTGTGTGTGTGTGTACATATATATATATATATATATATATATAGTTTGTATATAAGGGTTTTGTTTTTATTGTTTAATGGCATTTCAATCTTGATGAGTTATTCAATGCCAAAGCTATCCTTTAAGAAGACTGGTAGTGAAGCTATTCAATTCATAGATGGAAGGATAAAGGGGTTAATACTTTTCTCAAGGTTTCAGTACAAAATTTAATATAATAATTTTTCAACTGCAATTTGATCTTACTTACTACAATGTCGCAATTTTGTGTGTTAGCTACTACTCCACAGGGATTCCCTCACACTGTGCATATATAAGTAAAGTTGGCAATCATTGACGAGGGTGACCCAAAGGCTCCTTTTTCAATAGCTACTACACCAAGGAATAGGGGAAGACGTTACTCCTTTCCCTGGATTGCTCCACTTACTCTTGATCTGTACCTTGTAAGTATTAAGCATAGTGGCATCAAGTACCATTTTTTGAGTCTTTGATATGACTCAACCTTGGATTGAACCCCAGTCTCCAGGGTCATTGGGTAACACTCTATCCACATGGCCAATGGACCATATATATGTGTGTGTGTGTGTGTGTGTGTGTGTGTGGTATCAGCCATTGGTACAATTCTACCAGTGTTTATAAAAAGTTAATTTTCTTCTAAACTAAAGATACCAGGATTTTATTATTTCTTTTGGTCAGATATGCATTCAAAACTAGTATAATTAGGTATTATTTATGACTAAACTCTTCTGCATTAAAACTCTGTGATGAAAAATATTGATAAGCAACAGTCCAAAAATAAGTATATATTTATCATACTGAGTGTGTGTGTGTGTGCGCATATTTATTATACTGTGTGTGTGTACATATCTATTATACTCTGTGTGTGTGTGTGTTCATATTTATTATACTTTGTGTGTGTCTGTGTATCTGTGTACATATTTATTATACTTTGTGTGTCTGTGTATGTGTGTGTGTGTGTGTACATATTCATCATACTGTGTGTGTATGTGTACATATTCATCATACTGTGTGTGTGTGCGCATATTTATTATACTGTGTATGTGTGCGCGCACACATTTATTATACTGTGTGTACATATCTATTATACTGTGTGTATGTGTGTGTGTGTGTGTGTGTACATATTTATTATACTGTATGTGTGTGTATATTTATTATACTGTGTGTGTGAGTATATTTATTATACTGTGTGTGTGAGTGTGTACATATTTATTATACTTTGTGTGTGTGTGTGTGTGTGTCTTTGTGTGTATATATATATATATATATATATATATATATATATACATACACATATATATATATATATATATATAGAGAGAGAGAGAGAGATTCGAGTGACGTATTTGTGATACTCTGCATGTGTCTATATTGATTGTCATTCAATAAATAAAGTTAATTTAGCCTAAGGAGTTGGTAAAAGGAAGTTCTTTTCATAACTGTAACTTTTTCAAAGAAAATCAATACTGATGGGTTCTTTCATGTCTCAGCCAGGAACTTTTTTTATCCAGGAGAGACAGTGTTTCCACTTCATGGAATGTCCTTTCAATGGAGTCTTGTAGTATAAACCTATGTTTAGTCTATTTGTAAACAATTTTGACTAAAACCTGCTTCTCTGTACACATCACATATTCATCTGTAAATTTCACATTGTTTGCACTTCTCAGTCACTAAAAATTTGATGACAGACCTCTGTTCAATCTTTGAACACTCCGATTTTCCACCATTTAGAATACCCTCAAAAGAAATATTTTTCGGGAGATTAGAATCATTTTTCTGACAAACTAATTCTAAGAAATGAAGAATTTATTTTTATGGAAAAAGTTCAAAAAAGTATTTTGCTTTTTTGAAAAAATACCCCTATTCATTGAAAGACTTGTGTGTGAGAGAAAGAGAGAGAGAGAGAGAGTGTGTGTGTGTGTGTGTGTGTGTGTCTCTCTCTCTCTATATATATACATATATATAATGGAAATGAATCTGACAGTATGAAGAAAATAGTAAAACAAAGTAATCCAAAAGTGATAAATTTATTATGATGGAAAGTCAATGTTACTAAATCCAAAACATTTTAATGTTAACTTTCCATTATAATAAATCCATCACTTTTTTTATTTTCTTCATATATATATATATATATAGCAACTCCTCCATATGAGTAGGATGTGACACAGGGTCAATTTTTTTAAAGTGGAGTTTAACAAGTTTGAATTTAGAGTTTTCCTTCTCTTGGACTGGTTGCCTTGCCAAGGCTAAAGAACTCAGTCTTCCCTACTATTTACCCATAGCTACAGGAAGAACAATTGGATTCATTCTTTTCCCTAGGATATTAGTGCTCTATGAAATGCAGTCAGCCTTGTCCATGATTTGAACTTGTGTTGCCAGGTTCATTTCCTATGACAATAACTATTACAACACAGGTACCTCCAGTGTGTATATATGTGTGTGTGTGTGTGCATGCATATAAAATCAGAAACTATGTACACATGTAGGAGTTTAGATGTTGTAGAAGTTGGTAATAAGTAAGTAGGCGACCGTAGTCGAGGGTAACCCAAAGGCTTCCCTTTTCGATAGCTACTACATGAAGATGTAGGGTAGGGCGCTACTCCTTTCCCTGTATTGCTCCACTTTACCCTTGATTTGCACCTTATAGTGCTGAGATCAAGGAGACATCAAGTATCATTTTTTGAGTCTATGGTATGGCTCAACCTGGGATTGAACCCAGATCCCCTGAGCCATTGGCGAACACTCTAACCATTGTGCCAATGGGCCAGTAGAAGTTGGTAATAGATAATACATAATGATATCAGTTTAAATTTCTATGATGTTCCACTACAAAAATTATAAAATCTTTCTATTTTTGGTGTAGAAGAAGATTTAATTTATTCAAGCTCAACCCAATAATTATGATTTTTAAAGGGAGATAATTATTGAATGCAAAATATGGTGTACTTTCCCTTATATTTTCATTTTCAATTTAGTTTTGCATAACTATATACAAATGAGATGCAACTCATCATATTTACCAACCCCTCCGCTCGGGCAGGATATGACACAAGGTCAATTTTTAAGCAGAGTTTAACAGGTTTGAATTCAGAGTTTTCCTTCTCCTAGACTAGTTGCCTCATCAAAGCTGAAGAACCTAGTCTGTCCTACTATTTACCCATAGCTGGAGGGAGAATAATTGGATTCATACCTTTCCCAAGGGTATTAGTGCCATGTGAAATGCAATCAGTTTCGTCTAGGATTTGAACTTGTGTCGCCGTGTCCATTTCCTACAACAATAACTATTACACCACAGGCACCTCCAGTGAGATGCAACTCATTATCTGTTTCATAATTAGAGTTTGTTTTCTCGGTTAAGTTTTTAACTATTAATCAAAGTTTGAATGTAAATTGAATATTTTTATTAAAAAAATTTATTCAAGTCATATTAAAAAAAGAAGCTTAAAAAAGATGAATTTGCTGAGGAAATGTTTCTATTTGTGGATGTTGAAGGTGAATGACTTTTTATTTGTAATATTTGAACTTCAGAAACAATTATTGCCTCTCGTAATAAATAGCAGTTTAACACCAGAGGACAAGAAACAAGAACACAGAATGTTAGGGTAACTGAAATCATGAAAAAAAATCCAACAACAATAACAAAAAAAAAAAAAAATGGTAAATAAGTGAATTAAAAAAAAAACATACCCAGAGACACTGAGTTTGGGGTGAAAAGAAATTACTTGCTTTGAATTCGAAATTTGATTTTTGAATTTCAATTTCATTCAAAGTTTGTTTTCTGAGTTTTTATCATCATCATTTAAAGTTTTCCCTCTTCCCAGTTCTCCATTTCTTTTCAATATTTCTCCCACCTCTTGACCAATCTTGAATACTTTCTCTCAATGAGCTGTCAGTAATTCTGTCAGAATCATGTGACAAACAAAAGAAAAAAATCAATTCCAAAAAATGTTTCAGCCTGTCAAAATGAGAGAGTTCCCTGTGAGATGGCTATTATATTTTTCCAAAATACTCTGGCTAATACAAAGTTCTAATTTATAAATCAAAAAAAAAAAAGAAAAAGGAAAAAAGTCAATGCCAATCTGTTTTTCTGAAGGACTTTCAACTGTCTTTTTTTTCTCTTTTTTTTTTTTTTTTTTTTTTTTGTCACTCACTTAAAAGCTCGCCAAAAGGGACTATTAAACCCAATATCAAGTCACTTCCTCTCAAATTTATTCATTCATTTAGTCTCTTGCATAATTCCCTGTGAATCCTCTTTCCTACTCTGTCATGTCTTCTTTTGCATTTCTTTTGTGCCAGTTTGCTGTATTTACGAATCATCATCTGCATAAACCCACAAGGTATCCTGACACATATTTATCCAAAGAAAACCTTCATTTCATCTTGTCTTTTGCTGGTCTTTTTAGCATTAGCAGAAGTAGTTTTGTATCCTCTCTTAATAAGTCACGACATCACTTTGGTTGTCTTCCTCTTAGTCTTCTGTTCATAAAGTCATTCTTATATGAGGTGCAATAATAAAAATTCTTCTCTGAACTTGGGAAAAATGCAAGAAGGCTGTAGAATGCATCTATCAAAGCAACAATGAAGTAAATCAGTGATAAAAAGACCTTTGACAAAAAGTCAACATGCTGTCAAAATTTCAATCGTAAGAATTCAACTACCATACTATGCTGACAGTGAAAGGTAAAATAGTACCTTAGAATCATCAGGAGGTGCCTGTGGTGTAGTCGTTATCGTCGTAGGAAATGAACACGGCGACTCTAGTTCAAATCCTGGACGAGACTGATTGCATTTCACATGGCACTAATACCCTTGGGGAAGGTATGAATCCAAATATTCTCACTCCAGCTATGGGTAAATAGTAGGACAGACTAGGTTCTTCAGCCTTGCTTAGGCAACTAGTCTAGGAGAAGGAAAACTCTGAATTCAAACCTGTTAAACTCTGCTTAAAAATTGACCTTGTGTCATATCCTGCCCGATCGGAGGGGTTGGTAAATAGTACCTTAGAATCATCAGCTTTTCCGCTATTATCACATTTACCCAACCCCTCCGCTCGGGCAGGATATGACACAAGGTCAATTTTTAAGCGGAGTTTAACAGGTTTGAATTCAGAGTTTTCCTTCTCCTAGACTAGTTGCCTCGCCAAGGCTGAAGAACCTAGTCTTCCCTACTATTTACCCATAGCTGGAGGGAGAATAATTGGATTCATACCTTTCCCAAGGGTATTAGTGCTATGTGAAATGCCATCAGCCTCGTCCAGGATTTGAATTCGTGTCGCCGTGTTCATTTCCTACGATGAAAACCATTACACCACGGGCACTTCCTAATATAGTCTGTGAGTTAGGGTTGGACTAATATTATCATCCTTTCTTTTTTAAAATTGTAAATATTTTTTTTCCTTTCATTTGTACATTTTTCATGGAGGATCTTTTTTATTATGTGTATTTTTTTTTAATTGAAATTTTCATATTGTTCCCCTCTCCCTCACATTTATGTAAATATGGGATTAGGTCAGAGATTCATAGAGCAATTGACTTGTTTTGGTTTCTTTGTTTAATGGCATATCAACCTTTGTAGGTTATTTAATGCCAAAGCCATTCTCCTAGAAGAACAGTAGTGGTACTATTTAACCCATAGCTGGGAGGATAAGGGGGTTCATACCTTTCCCAAGGGTATTTGCCCGAAAGTGAACGTAATAGCGCGACTGGAATACAAACTCGCTTACCACAATTCCACAGTCTGTCGCTTTAACCATTACACCACGAGGATAGCCCCGCACTTGTTTTAGTTATCTTAGTACAAAAGACTTTTCGAATAATTAGGTTGTTATGGTGAATGTATTATTGAAGAATATATTAGGTCAGTAAATGAAACTAGTTAAATTAAAAGTTAGGCTAGTGATGACCAGCCAACCTCACTTCCTTTTTTTATGGCCTTGTGCCAAATTTGATATTTATTTAATAATAAATAATGGCTCATAGTCAAGAATTAACTGATACAAAAACTTGGTCATTTTAAATACCAAAATCTTTGGAATAGTCCACTTCTAATGGGTAATTTGGTCTATACCATTCTCTAAATAGACACTTGAACATTAATTATTTAACATGTGCAACCTTTTAAGGAATCAAGTGTGGCCTTCCATGGCTTTGTTGAAGCTCAAAGGCCAAAGTAATAATGTGCTTCCCCATTTTAGAACCTGATATTCCAATGTTTTCTCACAAAAAACTAATAACAAAACTACCTCTAAAATATGAGAAAAGTATTAGTTTCTTTTAGGAAGTGTATATTAATTAAATGTGGGCTATGTTATTAAATAAAAGTTTAAACTTTAGATTTTGTTGTAAACATACTGAAAATTTATTGAGTGTGACTTTATTAGATAATAAATTTCAATGCTGTCTTTAAACATGATATTTTGCCCGCCATTGGAGTGGTAGATATTCTGGCAAAATCTTAAAAGTCTTCAGCTGGTGACATAGTAATAGTCATAACAGTTCCCCATATCATATGCATTCAAGAGTACATGTCTTCTGTTAACGCCCAAGGAGGAGGATATATAATACCATAGAGTAATTGTTAACAGATTAATCTAGCTAAAGACAAGAAGTGGAGAACCTTCAGCCTTAAGGGCACCTGTAGCCTTCTGAACTATAAAGTGTGGTTTTCTATAGCCTTGTTTGAAGACCCAATTAAAATTATGCATTTCCTTGTAAGACGCTAATATCTCAATTCTTTCATGTTAAGAAGTCATTAAAATATTAAAAGTTTTTCATTTTGCTTAAGTAGCATACATTAATTGAATTTAGTAGATAATATTCATGTGGCATCTTGAATATGGAAAGGTTCAAGCTTGAGCCACTGTCCATTCATCTATCTATAAATTCATTATCTCCTTTCTTATCATTCATCTTATTTGTTCACCACATCATTATAACCCTTTGCTAAGTATTGTCCAGTCAGCTGGGGCTGTAGAATACATTGACTGCTTCTCTGTAGAAGGGCATGACCAACACCCCACCATTAAGTGTCCTGTATATGGCACTAAACAACCTGATTGTGAGGCTCCAGTAATACTCGAACTTTGGAGAATGTACAGTACTCCTTCATTGCCATCACTCCCAGATCCACTCTGGCCTTGAGTGGTAGCACCTGATAGGGTCCTATCTATGTGTCAAATAGAACTAAACTGTGTACTTAGGCTAGACTGAATCATTTTAAATAGAACTGTTTTAAAATTTAACTGTGTGTAAACAAAAACTGTACTTATGCTAAACTGAATTATGTGAAATAGAACTGTTTATATGTATAAAAATTGATCTGGCATTAAATGATCTGCAATAGTTGATATGCCATAAAAACCCAACCAAACCAAAATGACTTAATTTGGCATTAAATGACCTGGAAAGGGTTGATACAAAATAAAACCAACCAACCAACCAACCTAGATAGATGGACATCCCATTAAATTTGATGATTCAGAAAGAAATACAATAAAATAAAATCAACAGAAAGTTAAATTGACAAGTTTCCCAAATGAAAATAACTTCTTTAGAAACGAAGTTATTTTACAAAAGCAGTCTACATGTGACAAGGAGAAGAGAAGCATGTTTTTTCTTTCTTTTTTTTTTTTCAATATCTCATATTGGTTAAGAATTAAACCTTATTTGTTACATTTTGGGTCCCTCATAAAGGTTTTCACTTGATTAGTTTACTTTGAATTATTTGTTTGATGGAATATCAATTTATTTTATTTAATGCCAAAATTTGATTTTAATCATAACTCTATATTCAATATTTGATTTGCTGGAAAATTGTTTGCATTGGATAGGAATACTTGAAACCATATAAATGATTATTATTATTATTTGTATTGTATAGAAATAATTTCTTCAAAGAATATAATTGTGTATAAATTAATATTAGACAGGAATACTTGATACTATATCGATATGTATGAAGAAATGATTACTTATTATTAAATTATATTTATCATTTAATGTTTATTTATTACATTTATTGTCATTAACAAATTAAAAAAAAATGAAAAAGTGTGATATCTATGTATATATCAAATGGTGTGATGGCTAACAAGCTTATTAGAGACCACTGTTTGTGAATTTAATTCCCACTGGGTGCCTCATATTTATGACCCTGTGCTACAACAAAGCTAAGTTTAGTAAATAACGTGTGTGAATGTCTGTCTGTGTGTGAATGTGTTAAAAATCAACAAAAAAGATAAAATTCTAGAAATAAGAATAAATTGATCTGAAATGAAACAAAAATTTTATGTTGTTAAAAGTTGAATTAAAATGGGAACATAACTAAAAGTTGAGAGTTCAAAAAGCAATCGATCATTGATTTAAAGTTTGAATAAAAAATCTTTGATGTTTTATATTGATTTAAATCTGATAAAAGGTGTAATTATTATTTGATTGGGGCTTTATCAGGCCTTTTGCTTCTTGGCCCAGTTGGCTAGGGCTACAGAATACACCGACTGCCTCTTTGCAAGAGGGTAAGACTCCCCCAGCAAGTGTCCTGGATATGACACTAAACAATCTGATGGTGAGGCTCCAGCACTGCTGGAGCTTTGGGAAATTTGGAGTACCCCTTCATTGCTATTGCTCCCAGGTCCACTCTGGCCCGGAGTGGTAGCACATGATATGGTCTTATCCGTGGGTCTAATAGAACTGTTTCACTTTTAAACAGTGTACTTACACTAAATGATATAGAACTGTTTTTACATTTAACTGTGTGGAAGTAAATAATGGAAAAGAATCCGACAATATGGAGAAAAATTGAAAAACATAGTAATCCTAATTGAAGAATTTAATATGAAGAAAGTCAGTGCTACAACGTCTCGGTTTTAATAAACCATCATCAGGACTTAGAAATGATGTTATCGAGTGTTTGATCACCAATAAATGTTTAATGAAATGCAAAACAAGGAAGAGAATTATATACACAGAAAAAGGGGGTGCTAACTGTTTATTCAGTAAATTAGCATTCATATTTCAAAAAATATCATAAGACTGTAAGGCAATAATGTAAAATGAATGGAACCATCAAGAGATATAATGGATTAAGAAGAGGAAGTAAAGAAAAGAAGAATAAGAAAAAGATGGGAAAGTAAGATAAAAAAAGGAAAGAGAAAAAGAAAGATAAGAGAGAAGAGAAGGAGATGAAAGAAAAAGGGTGGCAAGATAGAAAAGAGAAGAAAAAGGGGGAACGAAAAAACTGTACTTATGCTAAACTGAATTGTTTGAAATAAAAATGTTTTTACATTTAACTGTGTGTAAATAAATGACTGATTTATCTTCGAAATGTGTTTAGAAATCATATATTTAATATATATGTATAAAAATGGATTTGTCTTCGAATAACCTACAATGGTTGGTATGCCATAAAATCAAACCAAACCAAACTTTTTGATTCTATTGATTTATTCCATCTTCATCACCTGCCAGTCTTTTCAAAGACAGAATGTTCCTTATGCTCAAATTTCTTGGTTTAATTTGATCCATAAGTGAAAGCACTAAATTCAGTCCTTTAACCTTAATCAAGAGATTTGGTCTTTCCATATTTGGCAGTCAAAAAACATACTCACAAAAAAAATAGATATATGAAGATCTTTTGCTGTTTAAAAAAAAAAGATTATACTAGAGTGAGTCAAAAGTTTTGCAATATTTTGATAGCATGAGGCACAATGCCAGCCTCGCAGAAGCAGACCAAAGAAGTAAGGCTCTCTGAATATATAGTATTTTAACCTGGTGTCAATCTTAGCAGTTCCTGATTCTCTCTCTTTCTCTTCTCACCAACCACTATTTCATAATAAAGAAGAGATGGATATTTTTATAAATAAGTGTTATTGTCTCTCCTCATTTTGGTATATAATACAATTTATCAGCTCTGAATGCCCCTGGCAATGTTGTGATTGTGATGAACTACACCAAACTGTAAGATGTTAAGCTCGCCTGATATTCTCTAAATGCTACTCAACAGATTTGCCACTATGGCTTGGAGCATGGCTTCAGAATCTACAGTTTTCGGCCTACCTAAACTTGATTGGTTGTTAAGGTTCTTGAAACTTAAAGAAAATTTCTTGTATCATCTGATTACTTTACAGTGATCAACCGTGCCTTCATCTTTCACTCAACAAATGTTTATGGTTGCTTCTACAGTTTAATGGCTCAATTTAATCTTGTACAGTATAAGTTCTTGAATCAGACAACATTGCATGTTCAGCTATGCGGCTTTCAAATAACATCCAGTGATGTCTGCACACCATCTCCCGCAATACTAATAAACAGTGGATACTTCCACTTCTTTAACTGCTTTGATCATATCATATACACACCACAAATGAGCATGCAGCAAAATATTGCAAAACTTTTGACTCACTATAGTAGTTTGAAAATGAAAAACCTTTTATATAAGGGGGGAAAAGTTATATTCTCCTCTACTTGTATTCAGGGAGGTTGATCTATTTAGCAACTAGACTGATTGTATAAAAATTGTTTTTCTTGGGAAGCCGCTCTCTGTCATAGTCCATATTCGTGAGAACAGTGCTGAAAATCTTCAACTAGCATTATCATCCGTTTGTTTTTTAGATATATAAATAGTTGAATTTTTTACATACATTTTTTTTTTTTTTTTGCAATGCCTTTTATTACATTTTTATGCCCATAAATACGTACACCTCCACAAGAAGAAAAATAACTTTAAAAAAAAAATTGTTTGTGTTGTACTTAATTAAGGGTAATACTATAAACATGTTGACATATGCAGACTTGGATGTACATGTGTTCCCCCAAAGAAGGAAACATATTGTATATATATTAAACATATCTCAACATGACCCCTACAAGCAAATGCTGGGTTGACAAAGGCAGTGGCAGATTGAAGCCTTATTTTATTTTTTATCATTTCACTATGTGTCAGTGACATAATTGTCCCTACCATACTTTGTATTTCTTCTTCACCCCATCAATTCAACTCTCCTAGGAGGCAGGCAGATAGGAAATTGAACCATCAAAACAAGAAGAAAAAATTCAACAGATCAATAAGATAGAAAAATAAAATAACAATAAGGGAGGAAAAATAAATGACAAAAAGAGTGAGAAACCATTTTTGATTGGCTAATAGAAAAATGGAGGAGTTATGGTAGCCATTTTAGAATAAAGTTTTAGATATGGTAAACTCACAAAAATCCATGCATTCATGTTATTGTCTATTTTCTCAGGTAAATGTGTTTCCCCACTGTAGACAGATAATAGATAGAACATTTTTCTCCCCATCATGTACATTATTTGAAAATACTTCTAAAGATTTTTTTTATCATAAAAAAGAAAAAAACAAAACCAAATGAATGGGAAAGAAAATAAGGGGAGATAATAAATATTGATTCCAGCATTTCTAAAGTTAAAAAGTTTTCTAGTTTATTTTATTTTTGATTTAAAAAAAAAAAAAAACCCAAAAAAACCCTCCTCCTTCTGAAAGTTTGCTTCCTTACTTCATACTGTGTTTTATTTACAATGCCATATAATTTTGGCATTGCCCCACTTCAAGTCCTGAAGTATTGTTCATTGATTTTTTTTTCTTTTTTTTTTTTTTTTTTCTTTTTTTTGAAAGACCTGAGTAAAATGGAGGGTGGCTAAAGCCCTCTATCATGTAATTGTAAGTGTTCATTATTTCCTGCATAACTTCCTACCAATCGATCTTGCGTATACTCATCCGTTTACATATCTACCCCCTCCCCCCACCACACACACCATTTTTATCACTGATCCCATGCAGTAAAAAAAATAAATTAAAAAAAAACACCAAAAAAACATTCCTGCCATTTGATGATCATGGATCAGTTCCACTTTGACAGGAATCACGTCAAACTCATCACAAAAATTTCAGGGATAATTGGAAAGAGTGAGAGAGAGAGAGAGAGAGATGAATTAATAAATAAAAAATACTTTGAAGTTTCAATTTTATTCAAGTATCAAGAATTTCCTCTCATCAGTTACGCTCATTTTGCTGCATCGTGCACACTGCTTCTTATATAAACTATAACAGATTATTTTCTAACTATTTATATATATTCATCAAATTATATATATAAATTTTTCTCTTTTTGTTGGTTAGTTTGTTTTTTAGTTTACTGGCATGTCAACCATCATGGATTATTTAATGCCAAAATTAAATTGTTAAAGAACAGCTGGAAGGATAAAGGGGTTTATCTTTCCCAAAGGAATTGGTTGGTTGTTTGGGTCTAATGACATATCAATCTTTGTTGCTTATTTAATGCCAAATCAAATACAAATAATCAGTCCTATTTCAAACAATTCAGTTCAGCATAAGTACACAGTTTGATTGTCAAAAACATTTCTATTTTAAGCTATTCAGTTTATTAAAACAGTTCTAATTCAGCTATTTCAGTTTAGTATTAGTATAGGTTGTGTTTACAGATAAATGTCAAAATAGATCTATATTAAACAATTCAGTTTTGCTTAAGTATAGTTTTGATGTCAAAAACAGTTTCATTTCAAACAATTCTATTTAGCATACAAAAACAGTTCTATTTCAAACAATTCAGTTTAGCATCCAAAGGAATTGGTCTAAAAGGGAACATAAAAACACAACTAGAATTTGAATTTGCTTACTTCAAGCTCACAATCCAGTACTTTGGCCATCACACCACATGGACTATTCTCATATATATATATATATATATATATATATATATATATATACACACACACACAGAAAGAGAGAATTGATAAACAGGGTAATCCAAGAAGTAGAAGAATTTATTGTAAAAGAAAGTCAGTCAACATTACAGCGTTTCGGTTCTAATGAACCATCATCAGGACTAGGAAGGTAGATATCTTGTGATTTTGAATCACTGATGGATGTTTGAAAAATACTTTCACATTAAAATCTTTTACTTCTTGGATTACCTTGTTTATCAATTTTATCTTTATCATCAGATTTACTTCCATTATTTACTAACATATATTGTCAGTCAAGGGGACCTGAAGGCTCCCTTTTCAATAGCTACTACTCAGAGGTGTAGGGGAGGATGCTACTCCATTCCCAGGATTGCTCCACTTTACCCTTGTTCCTTACTTTATAATGCTGTTAAGCAAGAAGGCATCAATTACCATTTTTTGATTCTTTGGTATGATTTGCCTTGGAATCGAACCCCAGTCTGCTGGACCATTGTGAACACTCTACTCATTAGGCCAATATCCCGGTACTCACACACACACACACACACACACACACACATATATATATATATATATATATATATATATATATATATATATATATAGAACACTAGTTCCATCACAGAGTTTTAAAACAGAATGCCACAAATGAAAAAAGAATGTTAAAAACTTTCTCATTTTCTCGTTTTATTCAAAAAATTAGATTAACCATAATTCAGAAAATACAATATCACATGCAAATTTTTTGATGATGGTTCAATGTGAAAACTAAAATGTTTTATCTTGGCAAATAATTCATCTTTTAAACAAAATCATTCTCTGAATATTGTGGGTTTTTCACATTTGTACATATTTGTACATTTACATGAGAAATAATTTGATTCAGTTAAAAGTCTTCATCTGTTTTTTTCAGCAAGCAAGATCTGCAAGCTCTGATGAAGACTTCCAATTGAATCAAAATTTATCTGTCATAATTATTCCTCTTACTAAAATAATCTTGAAGAAATATTTTTGCATTCAGAAAAAAAGATAGAAGTCAAAATGAGTTAGTTAGTAAATTAACAAACCATCAAACTTATATCTTTCTTCAGTTTTACCTTTTATACATATATATATATATATATATATATATATACATTCAAGATTTACACTCATAGATATATAATAGTTATATTCACACACACATACACACATAAATATATAATACTTACATTTACTCACAGGTATGTATACATATATAACATTTACATTCACACATACATATATATAGAGAGAGAGCAAGAGAGAGAGAGAGAGAGATAAAGAAATGTAAAATAAGTAAAGTTGGTGACTGTAGTCAAGGGTGACCAGAAGTCTCCCTTTTCAATAGCTACTACACCGAGGTGTAGGGGAGAGCACTACTCTTTTTGATTGATTGCTCCATGTTACCTTTGATATATACTTTATATTGCTGAGTATTAAGCAAGGAGGTATCAAGTACCATTTTTTAAGTCTTTGGTATGACGCAACCTTGAATTGAACCCAGGTCTCATGGACCATTGGCTAACACTCTACCCACTAGACTAATGAGTAATACTCACATTTATTTCTATTGAAATGTATTATTTACATTCATCCACTGATAAATGAATGAGAATATATATATATATATATATATATCATTGAACATAAGAGATATTTTTTGTCTACATATTTTTTTGTTAATCCTTTCAAATTAATTTTGAAACCAGTATTAATATACTTAAATGTCTTTAGCTACTGATGCTATTTATAGAAACAAATTTGAAAAGTAAATGCCACATAATACAACAGTATAAATGCTCATTCTTACAAAGTAGTAATGTACATACAAAAGTATATCCCTTTTGTAATACATCCTCTCCTGATGATGGCCCAAAGTCAGGCAGAAAGTACTTGGGAAATAACTAATTATGGAAGATTTATCAAGCAATTCCTGCCGAATATCATAAGATCAATACGGCAATTTGAAAGGATTAACAAAAAAAATATGTAGACAAGAAATATCTATCATGTTCAATGAAATATGTATTAATGAAGAAATCCTATCAAATATATATATATATATATATATATATATATATATATATATATATATATACTTCCAGATCAGAGTAAGTTTCAGTGATTTGCAACCTTTTTCTGTTTTTTTGTTTTTTCACTGAACAGTTTAAGTCTCAAATGTATATATCTTCAGTTAGTTACAAATCATCCATGTTTCTTTGTCTTTCCTCCTTTTCTCAACCACAAAGATATCGAGTTATTGATAATGAAAATTTTCGGGTTTCAAAGAGAAGGTTATCACTCGATAGCAGACAAGACTCAATTAAGTCCTAAAATTACATTCTCAACTAGTTACAATCTACATACATATGAGTGTGTGTTAGCTTACACAGATTGCCTAAAGTCATAGTAACTTTGATAGTTTTGTTATTTCATAATAAGTGAATATTGATAGAATATCATCACAATTCTCTCTCTCTCTCTCTCTGTTTGTGCAATAAATGTAAAAAACAAACCTGCTTGATGCCTAAAACTGAAAGACAATCAACCAATCTGAGACATACAGAGTGCAGCAGAAGCACTTCCATTGTAGAATTTTCACCCCATAACAGTATCAATTTTCTATCCTGAATAGCATCATTCCAAAGTAACATGAAATGAGTATGAAAATCTCTGTGTAGCAATTACATACTCACCAGTATATAAAAAAAAACTACTTCAACAGCAAACACACAGTATTTACATAATCATATCTAAAAAAAAATGCCAAGATACTAGCTATATGGAGCTTCTATTGCCATTTGCCTAAGTTCATTTGCACCACACCAGTGACAGTTTAAAATGTGGAAGGTCATGCCTTCCGTGTGTGTCTGTGCGTGTAGATATTGATACATATTTCATTGAACATTGTACACATTTTTTTGTCTACATATTTTTTGTTAATCCTTTAGAGTTGCCATATTGATTTTATGATATCCAGCAGGAATTGGTTAATTGACATTCCATAATCAGTTATTTATCTATCATAATTATTCCTTATAAATATATATAATAAATAAATATATAATATAAATCTATTTTTGTGTGTGTATATATATATATATATATATATATATATATATATATATACACACACAGGGTGAAACGATAAAATTGTTGTCCTAAAGAAAACAACACTACAGCTTTATTTTAAAACTTTTATTGAGAAAATCAATTTGGGTAACTTGATTATGTAGTAGAACTGACATTTATTCAATGTAGCCACCTTCAGCCTCAATCCCTGCCTCGATATGGATCCAGAACTGGGAGCATGTCTTTTCTACAAGCGCTGGCAGGAGCTTGGCGGATACCCGGTGGATGGCCACAATCAGGCTGGCTTTGGTGTTGTGGGAGGTCATGCTGGTGATGTTCTTGATGTATGACCAAACAAAATAGTCCAGCGGGTTCAGGTCGGGGGAGGAGGGGGGCCAAAGTCGTCCTTCTGAAGCCAAGCCTGGGTCTCTTTGGACTTGTGGGCTGGCGCCGAGTCCTGCTGCCATACCCAGGGTCTGCCACCAGCCACCTGATTGCATTAGGGATCACCACACTCTTCAGCACATCCAGGTACACTTTGGTGTTGACTTTCAAGCCGATTTTGAAGATGTGAGGCAGCATGATGTGGCCCTCACTTGAAACCACACCAAAGACCATAATCGTAACTGGAAACGTTGTTTTCATCACCCTGGGTATGTTGAACCATCCGGATTTGTATTTTGAGGGTGCTGGCAATGGTCCTGTTGTCATAACTTGGATTGGTAGAGAGCATGAGTTGTACAGCGGCGCATCTCCAATCTCACTCATTAAACATTGTGTCACTTTCAGACATGATAGAAGGCTCCTATCGCTCTTGGGATTTGTACACAACTAGTAGATGGTCTGCAACAAAAAAAGAAAACCGGTTTTCATTAAATAGAAATGGAATCATGTCGTCTTTTCTAGGGCGACAATTTTATCGTTCCACCCTGTACACATATTTGACACATCACTTACCTTGATCTTTTTGTTAACCTTTCAAAACATGGCTGCTCTTTGCAGTAGTTGTAACTGATCACATCTGGATAAAAAATGGTAAGATATTTGCTAGATGGAGCTACAATTGTTACTTGCCTTAGTTCTTATCCTAAACTAAACATTCTTCATTCTTTCTTAGACCATTGTGAAAACAAAAATGAAAAAAAATCACATGCTACTATTAAGGTGATATTCATGTATGTACATATGTGTGTGTACACACACGCACACACACGCATACTGGAAAAAATATGTAAATCTGAATATTAAAAAGTAAATAAATAAATCAATATTAACAATGATCTTGTAAAACAAAAAAAAATGCAAAACAAAAAAAAAACTTTGCACGGTCAACGTGACTGAAGATAGACATAATCACATGAGACAAAGACGTGGATGTTTTTGAAGATAATGGTAAATTCTACTGAGGCCTTTTGCCAGAAATACAGTAGACAATATTTGTCTGATAGCTCAAATAAATAAAATTACCAAAAAAAAAAAAAGAATAAAAAAGATTTAAAAAAATAAAAAGATTGTTTGGAGATTTTTCTTGTGCGAAAGCCAGGTTTCCAAACTGAAAATATCAACTCTTTGATTCACCAAGTTATAAAGAAAGAAAATAGAAGGCATAAACTTTTTTATATCTGAAAAGAAAAAAAAATATGGAGTAATAATTTATAATACGTTGGGGTGTGTGTGTGTGTGTGTGTGTGTGTGTGTGTGTACATATATATATATATATATATATATATATATATATGAAGAAGATGCCGTGATGTAAAAAGCAAATGTTAGCAGAAAAGTTGGAGTGCTTAGATGATCAAAAGCAGAGCAGTATTGAAATTAAAGGCAATTACTCATGTTCATATCAGTATGGTATGATTAAATTATGTGTCAACAAACCATACATACGTGTAAACAGGCTTTGGCATTAAATAACCTATAGAGGTTGATATGCCATTAAACCCAATCAACCAACCAACCAACATCATGTTCTTATTGCTGTTATTAAAACTTTAGTGAAGCAAAAATTAACATAACTGAAGAAGTTGGTTGGTTGTTTAGGTTTTATGGCATATCAACCTTTGTAGGTTATTTAACATCAAATCCATTTTTATGCAAATAGTTCTATTTCAAACAATTCAGTTTAGCATGAGATAACTGAACAAGACAGTCTTTTTAGTTAAAGTGTTTGTGTGTACATACATACATACATACATACATATATGTGTGTGTATGTGCCTGCCTATCTATCTATCAATCTATCTATCTATGCGTGTGTGTGTGTGTGTATGTGTAATATATATGTGTGTGTGAGTGTGTGTGTGCATATGTATATAAACATTCACAAAATTCTGAGTATATAAGTCCACATATATCTATGTGTGTGTATGCATGTTTTATAGGTGTATCTGATATATGAGACCCCTCCCCAAAAGAAAAAAGGAGTGAATTCTACATCTCCACCACCACAAACTTCTTCTTCAGCTGTTTCATGTTTTATTTTTAAGATGATGAGTTCTTCTTATCACAACATAAATTTTCAAGGCAGACAGATCAAAGATTAAGTGATCACTGCACACAACACTTGGTGATGATGATGATGATGGTGACGCCTTCTTCTGGGAGACTTTCAACTAAAACTCCATATTGTGTGATCCCTTAAGAGATTTGTACAACTGCAGGCTGCAATCAAAGGGGATTGTCACATTATTGTAAGAGATATGAAAGGGTGAATGTTTGTAACTTGGTTTGGTTTAGTTATGGTTTAGGGCAAATCAACCCTCGTGGGTTATATAAAAAAAGATTTGGCATATATATATATGATTTGCAAGATATTAATTCAAAAAGGAATGCAATAGCATGACTAGATTTGGTTTGGTTTTATGGTATGTCAACCACTGTAGGTTATTTAATGCTGAATCCATTTTCAGATATATATAAACAGTTCTATTTCAATCAATTTACTTTAGCATAAGTACACTGTTTAGTTCTATTTAACCCATAGAAAGGACCCTATCAGGTGCTACTACTCCAGGACAGAGTGGACCAGAGAGCGATGGCAATGAAGGGGTACTCTGCATTCCCCAAAGCTCCAGCATTACTAGAGCCTCATCATGAGATTGTTTAATGTCATATCCAGGACACTCTTTGGGGGAGTTGCCGGGGTGCAATTGGTGTATTCTGCAACCCCAGCCAACTGGGCTAAGCATGACTGGCGTTCAAATTTACTTACCATGATGTCACAGTCCAACACATAAGCCACAAGGCCATGGGGACTTTTCCTTTGTTTTATTTCACTTTGACTTGGTTGAATCTTATTGCATATCAAGTATTGTTGCTTATTTAATGCCAAACCTTGTTTTTATATACACACACACACACACACACACACATATATATATTTATTTATTTATTTTTTTTAATATACATGATTTGTAAACAAATTTTGTAGATTCATTTTTAAATAGGCCGGAGGTTATTTGTTTGTACATTCCGTTAAATGGTTTCAAATAGGGGGTGGGGTGTCCTCATGGTGTAATGGTTAAAGCGATGGACTGCGGAATCGTAGTACGCAAGTTCGTATTCCAGTCGCGCTATTACATTCAGTTTCGGGCAGATACCCTTGGGAAAGGTATGAAACCCCTTATCCTCCAAGCTATGGGTAAACTAGTACCACTACTGTTCTTTTAGGAGAATGGCTTTGGTATTAAATAACCTAAAAAGAGTTGATATGCCATTAAACAAAGAAACCGAAACCGAAATATTGCTATGTAACAACAACAATGTAACATCAGTCATTTGTTTGCACACATTTAAATAGAAATGTTTATATGATTTGTAAGTGAATAATTTGTCAGTAATTTCATTTTTAAATGAGTTAGAACTAATTTGTTTGCACTCTAGTATTTTTGTTATTTCTACAGTTAAATGGTTTTAATTATTGGTTTGTTGGGTTTTATGGCATATCAACTATTGTAGGTTATTTAATGCCAAATCCTCTTTATACATATATATCAAATATATAGGATTTGGTTTGGTTAGGTTTTATGGCATATCAACTATTGTAGGTTATTTAATGCCAAATCCTCTTTATACGTATATATCAAATATATAGGATTTGGTTTGGAGGGTTTTATGGCATATCAACTATTGTAGGTTATTTAATGCCAAATCCTCTTTATACACATATATCAAATATATAGGATTTGGTTTGGTTAGGTTTTATGGAATATCAACCATTGTAGGTTATTTAATGCCAAATCCTCTGTATACATATATATTAAATACATGATTTGGAAACACTTTTTGTTCATAACGTTTTTAAACAAGACTATCAGGTGCTACCATTCTGGGTCAGAGTGGTCCCGGGAGTAATGGCAATGAAGAGGTACTCCACATTCACTAAATCTCCGAGGGTGGAGCCTTGCCATTAAATATTACCCAGCTAGGGCTGTAGAATACACCGACTGCTCCTCTGCAGAGGGGTAAGACTCATCTCTTAATGAGTGTCCTGATATGACACTAAACAATCTGACGGTGAACCTCTAGTAATGCAAGAATTTTGGGGAATGTGCAGTACCCTGTCATTGCCATCATTCCCAGGTCCACTCTGGCCCAAAGTAGTTGCACCTGATAGTGTCCTATCTATAGATCAAATAGAATTGTTTTGACATTTAACTTTTTGTAAACAAAAACTAAACTGAATTGTTTGAAATTTAATTCAGAGTTAACTGACTCAAAAAGGGTTGACATGCCTGTAAAACAAAACCAACCAACCAATCACTAACGAATATGCACTTTAATATCATACTCAGGACCTCCCTCTTTTTTGGGGTGGGTGGGTATAAAATACCCCTTAACATACCGTTAAAATCAAGTGTCTTTGTTTATCCTTAAAATATTTCCGATTATTATAATTATTATTATCTCTACTTTGTACAGTGTTATGAACTTGTTTGTTTGTTTAATGGCATATCAAACTTCCTGAGTTATTTAATGCCAAATCCATCCTTCTAGTAGAACAGTAGTGGTGCTATTTAACCCATGGGAGGATAAGGAGGTTCATACCTATCACAAGGGAATTTGTCCGAGAGTGAAACTAACAGTGCGACTGGAGTTCAAACTCACTTACTACAATTTCGATGTCCAGTGTTTTAACCATTACACCACAACGAGCTGTTATCAACTTGTGACATTGATCATAACTCATCATCAGATCAAAGACTTTAGACACTAAGTATTTTTCTCAATATACATGCCCTTTTGAGTGTGCCATTGTCTGAGAAACATCATGAATCTCTTGGGTGTATATATGACAATGTGAATAACTGTAGTGTTGAGCCCACTAAAAATTATGATATTTCAACCTTTAGTTCAGCTTCATTTGTAATTTTCTCGGTTTCTCTCATTTTCTTCTGGGGATAGCAGCAACAATGATAAGAGATACTCATGTTACCAGGAAACTACATATATATATATATATATATATATAAATATATATACACACACATTCTTATATTATCCAAATGCAAGTCAGATGATGGTTGGAATGATTCCTTTTTAGGATTTTATTTCTTCAATATCCATGTAATTAAAGATGCAATAGACAGCTAAATGTAAAATAATAATAAATTGAAATACAGAGCAAATAATTCCATATAAAAGAAAAATCTTTAAAAATCTGTGATAATGTTTATTTCAGCAGACATTTTATTTTTTAGATATTAGATGTGCATCACCAGACAAAGAAATGATAAGAAATTTTTAATGAAAATTTAGAGAGTCTGGATTTTTGTGGAATTTTTCTATCTCCCCAACCCGAATTTCACCTTTTTTTTTTTTTTTTTTTTTAAATATAAAAACCTGACCATTTGTTTTTACTGTCTGGTTGACAAATATCATACAATTCATGTAGTATATATATATATATATGTATATATAAAGTAGTAAGTTGACTAACCGTAGTTGAGGGCAACCCAAAGGCATCCTTTTCAGTAGCTACTATTCAAAGATGTAGAGGTGAGTGCTACTCCTTTCTCCAGATTTCCCCCACTTTACTCTTGATATGTATCTTATAATGCTGAGTGTTAAGCAAAGAGGCATCAAGCACCATTTTTTTTTTGTCTTTGGTATAACTCAACCTGGGAATGAACCCTGATCCCTCAAACCACTGGTGAACATTCTAAACATTATGCCAATGTTACAGATTAGTGTGTAAATGCGGTTTAAGAGAGGGCATTACTCCTTTACTCTTGATAGCTACCTTGTAATGCTGAGTGTTATGCAAGGAGGTATCATCAATCATTTTTTGCGTACCAATGACTTGAACTGGTATTGAACTTCAGTTTCCCAGAACATTGGTGAACACTATGTATATATATATATATATATTTGAGGGTCATTCAATAAATAAGATGAATTTTGCTGTGGGAGTTGATAGGAAGCACTGCTTACTGTTGCACCTTTTTCATGTTTGGGTTTTATGGCATATCAACCTTTGTAGGTTATTTAATGCCAAATCCATTTTTATACAAATGATCAGTTTTATTTCAAACAATTCAGTTTAGCGTAAGTACACAGTTTAATTGTCAAAAACATTTCTATTTCAAGCTATTCAGTGTTGTCAAATAATTTGAATTAAAACAATTCCCTTTAGTATAAGTATAGTTTTGTTTACACACAGTTAAATGTCAAAAACAGTTCGATTTCAAACAATTCAGTTAAGTATATGTAGATACAACCCTATCAGGTGCTACAACTTTGGGCCAGAGTGGATTTGGGAGCAATGACAATGAAGGGGTATTCTGCATTCCTCAAAGCTCCAGCATTACTGGAACCTCACCATCAGATTGTTCAGTGTCATATTCAGGACACTTGTTGGAGGGGGTCTTACCCCTCTGCAAAGATGCCGTTGGTATATTCTACAGCCCCAGCCAAGAGGGTAATGCACCTTTTTCTAGGAAATCAGTAGTGATGGATCCTTTCATGTTTCAGAAAACTGTCAGCATGACCTTCTTTACTGACTGTTGTGCTCTGAACTTTTTTCTTACTGAAGAGTCAGTGTGTTTCAACAACGTGGATAGCTTTTTGACTCTGGTTTATAGTGACAAACCAATATTTAGCTCATTTGAAAAGTAATTTTTTTTTTCTAAAACATGCTTCTCCGTGCACATCACATATTTTTCTGGTTTGCTCTTTTCAGCCACTAAAATGTTTGACAACAGACCTCTTTTCAAGCCTGGAGCACTCTGATTTGCTCTCATTTTGAATAGCTTCAAAAGAAATATTTATGCTGGATTAAAAAAATTGTCATGAACCAATTCCCAAAAATGCAGAGTTGATATTGGTGGAAAAAAAAAATCTGTTTTGTTTTTCTCAAAAAATCATCCCTTTTTGAATGACTTTTTGTGAAAAAATCATCCCTTTATGTGTGTGTGTATATATATACACACATATCTATCTATATATATATAGATAGATAAATATGGAGAAAGGTCCCTTTTTTTATCCATTTTCTATTTTGATATTGTTTTCGTGTAGTATGATGTTCATCAGGAGAAACCTAATACAAATATATCGATATAGAGATATATAATCATTTTTCTGGCAGGAAAACTAAAACTGAATAAACATATTTAATGAAACATGTCAAAAGGAGAATTTGCTGCCTAGATATACATTATATGTATATTA
Organism: Sepioteuthis lessoniana; assembly: GCA_963585895.1. Classification (NCBI taxonomy): domain Eukaryota; kingdom Metazoa; phylum Mollusca; class Cephalopoda; order Myopsida; family Loliginidae; genus Sepioteuthis; species Sepioteuthis lessoniana. The sequence goes on along the minus strand of CAUZXS010003261.1, from coordinate 152,079 downwards.
ACATTAACAAAAATATTAGTGAATGTGTGTGTGCAGATATATATATATATATATATACACACACACATCAATATCAATAAAGCACAAAAATGATAGTAAGAAAAAGAAGAATTCTGGAATTATTTGGATTTCAAAAGAATAACTGATAAATCCAGATTAGAACTTCTTTTACTCTGCCGCCATCGTCTTTTTGGAAGAAGACAGTATCTTCCCAATATAGACTTAAATCCTTCTGCTTGACGTAAATTAATCTTATAAACAAAAGAAAAAACAAATATTTGTTGTTTTCTGCTCCCTTGTTCTCCGTTAAGACAAGAAAACCATTTGCTTTTTTAAAATTTTCTTTTTCTTCTCTCCAGCTTATGATGATTCTAGTTCCAGCTTTGTTTCTTAGTTTGAAAAATTTTGTTATTCAACTTCTAGGTTTCCTCCTGTGTCAATCTTCTTCAATTGTTTTAAGTTATTCCTTATAATAGGATAGATTCTAGATTTTTTTCATATTGTACCAAAAGACCAGATCAAGATGAAGGCACAAGGTAGATTACTACTACTACTACTACTAACAATAATAACTCTAGTATTACAAACTTCAGCAACACGAGATTCTCTAGTCATTGTTGCTGTTTGACAATGTAGGAAGCTAATCATTTATTTGCTCCCACTTATATAGTTTTAAGTTACTAATCCTTAGTAAGCAATTATAGCTTTGGGTGACTTTTTATTTACCAATAATTTACAGCACTATGGTATAAAGTATTCCTATTAAACACTAATAATCATATTTACCCAACCCCTCCGCTTGGGCAGGATATGACACAAGGTCAATTTTTAAGTGGAGTTTAACAGGTTTGAATTCAGAGTTTTCCTTCTCCTAGACTAGTCCTCACCAAGGCTGAAGAACCTAGTCTGCCCTATTATTTACCCATAGCTGGAGGGAGAATAATTGGATTCATACCTTTCCCAAGGACATTAGTGTTATATGAAATGCAATGAGTCTCATCCAGGATTTGAACTTGTGTCGTCGTGTCCATTTCCTACGACGATAACCATTACACCACGGGCACCTCCAACACTAATAATTTGCACTCAGTTGTATGGTAACATGTTAATCCCATTTTCCAAACTGCCATCTTCTTTCTTATATATATATATATATATCATCATGTCATCCTGCTGGCACAGATTTCCCTGATGCTTGCTCTCTATTCATCTCTATCATCCATCGGTTCTGGCAGGTCCTCTAGACAACCTCCTGTGTCCGTACAAAGCTCTTGTAGGTAGGTTCTAATTGGTTGTCTAACACCTGCACATTCTTGTGAAGATATCTATAGAAGAATATCATTTATGAATTTGTTCTTACTTCTCCAGCAGTGTCCCACATATTTTGTCTGTATTATTTGGATGGTTTTAGAGATGGGAGGTAGGTGGCCGTACAGCTGCTGTTTTATGGGATGTTACTTCCAGGATTTGTTCAATATAACTCATAGCATCATTGTGCAATTCTTGTCTAGCTTTTTCTTTATACACTTAGTCAGTATCCATGTGCATCCATATAGTAGTATGGACATGACTGCTGTTTGAAAAAATTGTTGTTTCATGTAACTATTGATACAGGGGGTGTCCTCGTGGTGTAATGGTTAAAGCAATAGACTATGGATTTGTAGTAAGCGAGTTTGTACTTCAGTCACACTATTACGTTCACTTTTGGGCAAATACCCTTGGGAAACCTCTTATCCCCCCTGCTATGGGTTAAATTGTACCACTATTGTTCTTCTGGGAGAATAGCTTTGGCATTAAATAACCAACAAAGGTTGATATGCCATTAAACAAAGCAACCAAACCAAACCAAACAATTGATACAAATACTTTGCAAATAGTCATATTGTTACAAGTATTCTTAAGCAAGGAGGCATCAAGAAGCTTATTTTGAGTTTTTGGTATGACTTGACCTGGGACTGAACCTCAGTCTCCCGGGCCATTAGAGAACACTATGCATATGTCATTTGGTCTTGTGGGTAGAGTGTTTGCCAATGGTCTGGGAGACATACCAAAGACTTTAAAAATAGTACTTGATACCTCCTTGCTAAACACTCAGCAGTATAAGTTATGTATAGAGGATAAAGTGGAGCAATCCAGGGAATGGAGTAGCGCCCTCCCCTACACCTTGTTGTAGTTGCTATTGAAAAGGGAGCCTTTGAGTCACCCTCTACTAAGGTCGCCTACTTTACTACTTACATGTAAAAAAATATTCCTACCTTTTTTTTTTTCTTGTAACTAAAGAAAAGGATGCATATAGATATTATTATAACGAGTTAAAGCATTTTAAAGAGGTGCACACTCACACACATATATATTTATATTTTATTCTGTTCTCCAATGCTTTTTCAGGAGCTATGGGGAATGTGGAGTCATCCCTTCATGTCTATCATTCACAGGTCCACTCTATCCCAGAGAGTTAGTACTTGTTACTTATGATTGAAGTGGATCTGTTCGAAAATTATTTATATCACATTGGAATTGTAAAGTTGGCGACCATAGTCAAGAGTGACCCAAAGTCTCCCTTTTCAATAGCTACTACACCAAGGTGTAAGGGAGGGCACTACTACTTTCCTTGGATTGCTCCACTTTACCCTTGATCTGTACCTTATAAAGCTTCATGTTAAGCAAGGAGGTATCAAGTACCATTTTTTGAGTCTTTAATATGACTCGACCTGGGATTGAACTCCAGCCTCTTGGACCATTGGCAAACACTTTAACCATTATGCCAAATACCGAGCCATTGGCCTAATGAGTAAAGTGTTCGCCAGTTGTTCAGGAGACCGGGGTTTTATCCCAGGTCGAGTCATACCAAAGACTCAACAAATGGTACTTGATGCCTCCTTGCTTTACGCTCAGCATTATGGAGCAATCCAGGGAAAGGAGTAACTACTTCCCTACACTTTGGTGTTGTAGCTATTGAAAAGGGAGCCTTTGGGTCACCCTCCACTATGGTCGCCAACTTATTATTATTAACTGAATCCATAATTTTATACAAATTATTAGTATTTGATAAAAATACTTGATACCATATAACTGTGCAAATTAATCCCTATCAATATTTTAGTTAATTCTTTATAAAGGATTATAATTGTTAGTTAATTGAAAGGACATCATTTCTTGCAAAAAGACTTTAGCAATAAATAACCCAACTAGTGTTGAAGTGCCAACAGACCAACCAACCAATAATCTGGCAACACTTGAAGATGAGAAAAAAATTTAGGACAGATGTGAATATCTCCAGGAACCTGAAGACCGTGGGAAAATATCTCCAAAATCTTACACTTTTTTTTTAATAAAAAGAAAAGGCCATTCTTGTTCAGACATTAAGATTGTTTTCCTCTCTCTCTCTCTCTCTCTCTCTCTCTCTATCTCTCTCTTTTTTTTAAATCTTATTAATTTTCTGTCTTCCTCCTACCTGTCTAAGTGCTTGCTCCATCTGCCTGCCTACTAGTCTAAAAAAAAAAGAGAGGACTGTTTTTTTAAGCACTAGCCCCCCAACACACTTTTTTTTCTTTATTGTCTTTTTTGTTATGTTTATTTTTTGTTTTTTGTAACTATGTTCCCCTGCCATGTCAGATTTTGTATATTTAAACACATGTACACCCACCACCAAATTCCAAGTGTTCTCCCCAACCTGTCTATCTTGAGGAGTGACTACTCTCTGCTCTGATATGCTACAAGCTCTCCCAACTTTTGGGTTCTGAGGGGGCAGAGGTTGAGGCTAATCAAATATCTGGAGACTTGAGGGGTAGATAAGGTTAGAACAAGAGCACCTGATAAATGAGGGCAGCCTTCTTTTTGGCCAAACTTTAATTATCCCCTTAGCAGGATAAGGTTAGATGACTGGAGTGGAGCAACAAAAAAAAAAAAAAAAAAAAAAGCCTTACTATGGAAAAACTTGTAGAATATGTAAGTTTTAATAGAATAACCCCAAGTATTAATTAAGAAAAAACAAAAAAATTGTGAATGACACCTAACTTTTTTTTTTTTTTTTGCAACAAAAAGATCTTTTTATCATGTTAAGAATCAGCAACCCCTGACTTTTGCTTAAGCTAGCTTAAAAAAATATTTCTTCAATATCCAATGATAAAAATTAAAGTTAGAGACCTTAGTAGAGGGTGACACTAAGGCTCCCTTTTCAATGGCTACTACAGCTAGCTGTAGGGGAGGGCACTACTTTTTTCTCTGGATTGCTCCATTTTACCCCTGATCCTTACCTTATAATGCTGAGTGTTAAGGAAGGTGGCATCAAGTACCTTTTTTTGAGTCTTTGGTATGATTCAACCTGAGATTGAACTCCGGTCTCCTGGTCTATTGGCAAACACTCTACTCATTAGACCAATGGCCAGGTACATCCAATGATACAAATAGAAAACATTCAAGCATTTATTTATACTTTCAAAACTGCTGAAACACAATCAAAATCAATTCAGTAACATAAATTAACAATGCAGTCTAGACCTTGATGTAGCTTAGCTATGGCCCAATTAAAAGCTTTTAGTTTAGATAATGAAATTTTTATGTAACTTTGTCTACTATTTATGATATTTAAACCAGACATGCAGGACATTGCTGAAGAAGCAGGGACAAACTCATAAGAGATGTACTCTTATGGACCCCCACACATGGCCGTGCAAAATCAGGACGACCAGCATGAACATACATTCAGCAGCTATGTGAGGATACGGGATGTTGTCCTGAAGACCTACCTAGGGCGATGAACGATAGGGAGGAGTGGCGAGAGAGGGTCAGGGATATCCGTGCTACCAGCGCGACATGATGATGATGATATCTATAAGTGTTATAAATTGTTAACAGTGTTTTGTAAGAACTGTTATCTTTGTTAATATCCTCTGTTCTTTAAAACTGGGAGCGCACTTTTTTTTCATTTAAAGTGTTTTAGTGTAAATTTGGTCATATTTGGTTGGTTGTTCAAGTTTTATGGCATATCAATCTTTGAAGGTTATTTAATGCCAAATCCATTTTTATACAAATAATCCATTCTATTTCAAACAAATCAGTTTAGCATGAATACACTGTTTAATTGTCAAAAACATTTCTATTTCAAACAATTCAGTTTAGTCAAACAGTTCTATTTCAAACTATTCAGTTTAGCATAAGTACAGTTTAAATGTCAAAAACAATTCTATTTCAAACGATTCAGTTTAGCTTAAGTATACAGTTTAGTTCTATGTAACTCATAGATAGGGCCCTATTGTTATATTTTGACCTTCGACCCAGCCCCAAAATACTATTCCAAGGAGATACACCGGAAGGAAGTGACATATTCCAATGGCCAGTAATCGAAAGAGATCACGTGGGCGGATTAAGGCTTATGATATGGGACAAGGTGAAGGTCTCATTGTGCCACTACAGTCATGCACCGGAAGAGAGTGACCTCTGAACTGCATGACAGTTATTTCCGCTTGATAACGATTAAACATTCGATTTTAAAGATCCAGTAGGCGATCGTGTGGGCGTTGAGTTATTATTTAACTCAGTTGAGTTTGGGTCCCAGAGCAGTTGTCAGTAGAATTCCAGACAGTAGAGACCAGATGTGGTAGGGAAGGCCACACCCGACCGAGGGGGCACTTGGAAAACCCCCGAAGCAGTTGCCAGCAGACTCCCAGAGGGTTAGAGATGAGATATGGTAGGGAAGGCCACACCCGACCGAGGGGGCCCTCAGAAAGCCCCGATGGAGTGGACCCCAACATCAGGAGAACAAGACACAGCGTGACGGTCATAACAGTGGGGTCAAAATATGAAGTTTATGTTCGGTCTCCAGCATCCTCTCACATGCTAACCTTTCGAACTCTTGCAATAAAGTGAGAGGTGAATATTTTTCTAAATAAGTCTTCTTGCGTCTTCCTTCCTTCATGCGTCTTAATTATGGTGTCGTTGTGATGCTGAATGAATGTGTAAATAACTATATAACACTATCAGGTGCTGCCACTCCGGGCCAGAATGGACCAAGGAGCAATGACAATGAAGGGGTGCTCTGCAGTCCCCAAAGTTCCAGCATCACTGGAACCTCGCCATCAGATTGTTTCGAGTCATATCTAGGACACTCTTTGGCAGGTGGCGGGGGTCTTACCTCTCTGCAGAGGTGGAGTCGGTGTATTCTACAGCCCCAGCCAACTGGATAATGGTCATAATTAGAATTAAAAATTACAAAAATTTTTTTGCATTAGAAACTGCTTTTAATCAAAACTAATCCTTTATTAAGTAAATACTGAGAATTTTATAGACTTATCAGTTGGGGCAGAAGAATATGCCAACTGTACCACAGCAGAGGAGTAAGATGGTGAGGCTCCTGTTCTGGAGCTTTGAGGAATGTGGATTACCCCATCATTGCCATTACTCCCAGGTCCATTCTGAACAGGAGTGGTACTACCTGTTAGGGTTAAATAGAACTATTTAATCATTTACTATACTTAAAACCATTTAACTGTGTGCAAATAAATGAGTTTTAGCTCATTTGAACAGGCTACCATAAAACTATTCATTTACATCTCATATACATAATAATGATAAATAGATATACATTAGTTTTTTATATATATATTCAATAGCATGGATGCTTATTTGTGACCATAGGTTTCATGCTGTCTCATGACAATCATCTGGCTGAGAAAGTGATAGTGAGATAGTGACACCCATACACTGTTATTATATATATATATATATATATATATATATAAACAGGATTTCACATTAAATAACTCACAAGGGTTGATATGCTATAAAAAACAACAAAACAAAACCAAATATAAATTTTATAAGAATAAAGTAATTAGTTGATTTTCATGAGATTTTTTAAATTTGGAGAGTGTTTTCTTTCTTTTCTTTTTGTGTTTTGTTTTCTTCATTGGGAGAGTTTTAAAACAAATTTAATCAGACTTAACATGACATTAAAAATCAATTGCATTGCTTATTTGTTTTATTTTATTTTATTTTATTTTTATTTTTTTGGCATATAACTGTAGCCATTTAATTGAGAGGGAAACACTGCTCACAGTATATCAGTACCATATATTCTTCCTTTGGTAATTATATGTTATGAAATTTGTGTGCCATTCTTGCTAGCAGGAAATATGCGGCAAACCACAAAAGTCATTTTTCTCTGCTGACAATTTCTCCAAGCAAAACATGAGATAAAAACTAGCCCACAGCCTAAAACACTGGGTCATTCATCTGACCAACCTTTGTTTCAATGTCAATCGAGTGTGTCAGAACTTTCTTTTACCAGGTAATGGTCTAATTTATACAGCCTGTTAGACAATCCAGTGTTTTCTAAAATTATGAGCTGGCCATTATAATCTTGCTCTTTCACAGCAGGCAGTGCCCCAGGAATAATTTCTGACCTATAAAGTTGGATGCTGTTCTATCAATATTCAGTGGCTTCCTCATTGGAGGTTTACAGCTTTTTAAAATTACAATGAAATAAAAAAAATCTTTTTGTTTGCTACTTAAATGGTAGGCATTTCATGTTGGTTGGTTGGATTTGATTTTGATTCTATGGCATATTAACCATTGTAGGTTATTTAATGCCAAATGCTCTTTGTACATATATATTAGGTACATATGATTTGTAAACATAAGTCAACAAAGTTAAATGGTTCCAAGTATTGCTATGTATAACTAACAATTCAATTAAACATCTGTCATTTTTAACATACATTTGAATGATCAAACTGTTCTATTTCAAGCAATTCTTTCTTAATATTGAAAATTGTCACACAATTATACTGTTTAAGATATTTCATGCAGTTCAGTTAAGCATAAGTCAGTTTAAATAGTGGTAGTCATTTGTTTTGTACTCAGTCAAACAGTTCTATTTGACCTATGGATAGGACCGTTTCAGGTGCTACTACTCCAAGCCAGAGTGCACCTGTGAAGAGATGGCAGTGAAGGGGTACTCAGCATTCCCCAAAGCTTTAGCATTACTGGAGCCTCACCATCAGATTGTTTGATGTTATATCCAGGACACTCGTTGAGACATGTCTTAGCCCTCAGGAGAGATGCAGTTGGTGTATTCTACAGCCCCAGCTGACTGGGCTATGTTGGTTGGTTTCAAGTATTTCTAACTAATACTACCCCATCCAAAAAAAATTTGAGAATGTTTTTTATTTTACATGTAATGATCAAATATATGCATGTCTTTGAGAGTTTGGTTGCTTTTACAAGACAACACTTGTTAAGTTATTTTATACTAAAGTCAATCTTTTCATAGCAATTATATTACTTCAAGAAATAATTATAAATACAAATAATTTGCACAGTTATATGGTTACAGTTATTCCTCTCTAACATCATTTATTTTCCTACAATTGTAGTTTCAAGTAATTATTCTTAATACAAGTACTTTACAAACAGTTTTATAGTTTCAAGTATTCCTATCTAATACTAATAATTCAAGCAACTAGATGGTTGCAAATAACTTCCTATTTAATTCCATTTGTTTAAACAGTTAAATAGTTTCAAGTATTCTAATCTAATACTAATAATTTTCACACAATTATATTGTTTAAAGTAATTCAAGCAATTGTATGGTTTCAAGTGACTAATAAATTTTTTTTCTTTCCTTGTGATTTAATTCTTCAAATAATTCCTATCTTATACTGATAATATATGTTTGGTTAGGTTTAACTAATGGCATACCAAATTCACTTGGGTTATTTAAAGCCAAAATTTCAATCATTTGAAATATCAACATAAAATTCTGCTTGTAGAGTGGATGAATCCTTGGTTGGTTGGTTTTATGGCATATCAACCCTTGTTGGGTTATTCAATGCTGAAGTCAGTTTTTTTTCTTTTCTTTTCTTTTTCTTATCAATGATATCATTTCAAATTACCATTCCTATTTAATAATCATAGTCATAATCATTAGTTGTAAATAGTTACATGCTATTAAGTATTCCTGTTAGAAAATACTCTGGTCCCATATTCATATGACTGTTTGTCATCTTGACTCCCACTTGTGTTCAATTGCTGTGAATTCAGAAAACATTCCTTGCCAAGAAGAATAATCTACAATCTACCTGCCCACTCGGCTGGCACTGTAGAATATGCTGACTTCATCACAGCAGAAAAGACAACCTCCACCCCCAAACAAGTGTCCTGATATGACACTAAACTGCATCTGATTGTTAGGCTCCAGTCCTTAATTGCACAGTCAGTTGGAATTGTAGAATGCACCGACTGCTTCTCTGCAGAGGAGTAAGACACTCCCCGCCAATGAGTGCCCTGGATATGACAATAAACAATCTGATGGTGAGGTTCCAGTAATGCTGGAGCTTTGGGGAATGCAGAGTACCTCTTTGCCATCACTCCCAGGTCCACTCTGGCCCAGAGTGGTAGCACCTGATAGGGTCCCATGTTTTGGTCAAATAGAACTAAACTGTGTACTTATGCTAAACAGAATTATTTGAAATAAAATTCCCGTGGGATGTGCTGCTTTACTCTTACTTCCGGTCTTTGTGGTGTCTTATCTATATAGTCAGTATCATACTGACATTGAAATTTATAAACCATCTTACTTTGTCGCAGTATAGAAAGGATTTGGCATTAAATAACCTATTAGGGTTGATCTACCATAAACCCTACCAACCAACAATCAACTTAATTCATCATTTCTTCTATACATAATATCTAGATGCATCGGATAGTGGTTCAATGGATGGAAACATTATGTACCCGATGATTGCACTTGTGCTAGTACATGACTTCTTGGATTCAAATCACCCTGGGGTCACTATCTGTCACTCACACAGAGTGACACTGTACAGTATCTTTCCACCGATTTAAAGTTTGACTCTTTTAAATCACCCATACTGCATGTAAATAATTGCCCTCACCAATCTGTAATGTAACAGTATCTAATAGAAATATTTTTCAAATAGATCTTCTTTGACCATAGATGAGAGCCTAACAGATTCACTGTTCTTGGTCGTTGTTGACCTGGGAGTAATAGCTGTGAAGGAGTTATCCATTCTCCAAAATTGAAGGCTCATCACTCGAAGCCTCATCCCCAAGACAACCATTTTATTTTTTGTGATGTTAGAGAGGGTCTTAACTTCGGTTGAGGATACAGCAAATGTATTCTTCACCCTGCCAACAATTCTACCTTGTTTTTAGAATTCACGATGAGATTTTTACTCCAAGTGACGAGCGAACTCCGACACATTTGAACAATAAAATTTTACAGTACCGAAAGGAAAAATATGTTGAAGACATTTTCTCAGAAATGCAACGTCTCTTGTCCCAGACAAACCAGAAAGAACATCAACGTTTAGACATTACAATTAATATGAAACAGATAATGAAAATTTTAAGAGATAAGGTTGGTGTTTTAGAAGATAGGTGATACATCGTAAGCGACGGCGAGGTGCCCTCCCGTCTCCAAGTGGAAAACTCCTCTCGGAGAGTAAGTGTTGGCAGATGTACATATCACATCAGTAAAGAAAAATATGAATTTAAAACCATACCCCAAAATGCTTTCCTTTCTTTCTTTCTTTTTTTAACCAACCCTCCCTATCTCCGAAGTGACAATTAAGATGCATGCAATTATGCCGAACGGAAGAAGGTGTGTGTATAGAGATGGTGTGAGAAATGAAAAGAAAAAAGAAGGGAAAAAAAGATGAGGTTTGGGTCAGAAGAAACAAGAGGTGGACTGAAAAATATTATTTCTTAAAGGCATACTCCGTCGTTCTTGAGAAACGAGAAATGCCGAGGAGCTTGAAGAGTGTTGTCGTTCCCACAGTTAGTGGAATATTGGTTATCAACAATAGGCACGAGAGAGAGAGAGGGGGGGAGTAAATAAATAATCGTACGGTTGTATACAGCCTCTATCAACTTTACCAAGTACTTGTCTCCCGAATCGTACTTACTGTTTCATTAACAGTATTGCTGCAGCAACAGAAGAACTCCAAAGAAATTAAAAAATAACAATGGAACGTTGACAAAGACAAACCCTTCAAGAATCTTTACTCTTATTCCCCTGAATCTGTTTTCTGCCCATCAGTCAAAGCAGCAAACAAAATCTAAAATTTACGGCGTGTGGGTCATTGATTGGTTTGATGGAATTTCTATTTTTCTAATTCTGAGTACGATGGGACACAAGGTCACTTTTTCAGCAGAGTTCAAAAGTTTTGAATCGACTTATTTTCCTTTTCCAAGACTGTTTGCCATGCCAAGTTTAAAGAGCCATAAAGCCGTGAATTTTGACATAAATGGGACTCAATCTGGCATATGAAGGTTCATTTCGTGGTAGTGGTTGTTAGTGAATTGTTGGGTATGTTAGGCAGTTCTGAGTTTCGTATTTGACTCCTTTTTTTCTTACCTCATTCACTTATCTTCTTTCGTCAGTGGAAATTGCAAAATAATTATGGACGGAAGGAAAAAAAACAAGGATACTTTTAAACTCAAACCTTACTTTAGAGTTTACGACTATTCCGTGGTGTGAAATGTTTTTCTGAACCAGTGGAAATAGTCGCGTTTCCCAGACAAGTTCATCGTGTGTTCAATGGGTGTGTTCAGTATAAGAGCAGGCGTACCGCTAAGCCCTGACTCAGCAGACCCGTGCTCTTCCCACTGGCAGCAGATAGAAACAGGTCCGTCTGGTAGAAGTGATTACAGTTTACAGAGGAAAAATTTCTCCTTGGCTCCAAAAAGCCCTTCTTTTTAGGCATGCGCTAATTTCGCTTCTATTCGAAGGCCTCCAGGAAAACTTACTCTTTGAATATATATATATTTTTTCTTTTTAATCCCTACAACCCTAACAGGTACTATCACTTCACAAGAGATAGAATCTATTTTCTGTCAACCTTTCAAGCCAGTACACACATGTAACGTAACATGGTTTCAAGTAACTAATAATGATAATCATCATCATCATCTTGTCGTGCCACTAGCACGGATATCCCTGACCCTCTCTCGCCACTTTTCCCTATCGTTCATCGCCTCTGGCAGGTCTTCTGGACTACATCCCGTATCCTCACATAGTTGCTGAATGTATGTTCGTGCTGGTCGTCCTGCTTTTGCACGGCCTTGTGTGGGGGTCGATAAGAGTACATCACTTATGAGCTCGTCCCTGCTTCTCCAGCAGTGTCCTGCATAATCCTCTGTAAACTATTATAATTTCCATTCACTATTCTTTACAGTTATTCTGGAACGGGGAGAATAAGTTAGAAACAAACCTTTTCTCAAAGGCGTGCTAAATTTAATCGTTTGAAATAGAACTGTTTGATCACTTAACCGTATGTAAACAAATGGGTGATGTTTAATTGAATTGTTAGTGATACTTGGAACCATTTAACTGTGTGCAAAATAATAAGCTTCGTTATCAATAAAATGTGTTTACAAATCGTTTATACTTAATATATATGTACCAAGAGGATTTGGCATTAAATAACCTACAATGATTGATATGCTATAAAACCTAACAAAAACCAAGTCATATATATCTAATATGTATGTATAAAGAAGATTTGGCATTAAATAACCTGCAATGATTGATATGCAATAAACGCAACAAAACCAAACCATATGTATTTGATATATATGTATGAAGACGATTTGGCATTGAATAACCTACAATGGTTAATATGCCATAAAACCTCACCAAGGCAAATTAACCTACAATGGTTGATATGCCATAAAACCTAACAAAACCAAATTATATATATTTGATAAATATGTATAAAGAGGATTTGGCATTAAATAACCTACAATGGTTGATATGCCATCAAACCCAACCCAACCAACTTAACAAACGATATAGCTTCAAGTATTCTTAATATAAATTATTTGCACATAGTCATATGGTTTCAAGTATTCTTATCCAATATTTATACAAATATGATTTCAAGTAACTATTCCTTTTTAATAATGATAATAATCTAACAGCACAGTTTTATGGTTACAAGTAATTATTCCTATATAATGATGATAATTTGTTTAAAGTATTTTGATCTAATAGAAATAGTTAGCACACGGTTATATAGTTCGAAGTATTTCAATCAAGTAAATAGTTTCAAGTAACTCATAATGATTGGTCTGGTTTGGTTTCTTTGTTTAATGGCATATCAACCTTTGTAGGTTATTTAATGCCAAAGCCATTCTCCTAGAAGAACAGTAGTGGTACTATTTAACCCATAGCTGGGAGGATAAGAGGGTTCATACCTTTCCAATGGTATTGGTTCGAAAGTGAACGTAATAGCGCGACTGGAGTTACACCACGAGGCCACCCCACAATAATGATTGCCTTTTGTAAGCAATTACAGTTTCAAGTAAGTATTTTTAATTCAAATAACTTGATGTTGGTTGGTTAGTTAGGTTTTATGACATATCAACCCTTGCAGGTTTTTGGTTTGGTTTGGTTTTATGGCACATCAACTATTGTAGGTTTTTAATGCCAAATTCTGTTTTTACATATATATCAAATATATATTTTGTAAACTCATTTTGTAGATAACATTCTTAAGTGGTTTCAAATATTGTTAAATAACAGTCACAATTTAACATCAGTCATTTGTTTGCACACAGTTTGTTCTATTTGACCCAGGTGCAACCACTCCGGGTCAGAGTGGACCTGGGAGCAATGGCAATAAAGGAGTACTCCACATTCTCCAAGGCTGGAGCCTTTGCATCAGATTAATTAATATCGTACAGTTATATTTTACACAAGTAAATATTCCCCCCTCTCTCTTAGGAGAACTTTCTCACACAAAAACTTTGACCCTCCGGGGACCTTTTTCTTCCTCTCATCATTAACATAAATTTCTGTCTCTCTCTCTGACTTTCTTTCCTCATCTCTCTCACGAACTTTCTTACTCTCTCTCTCTCTCTCTCTCTCTCTCTCTCTCTCTCTCTCTCTCTCTCTCACATACACACACAAGAACTTTTTTCCGACTCTTTCACAAGAATTTTATTCCTTCTCTCTCTCTCTCTCTCTCTCTGAAATTTATTTCTTCCACTCTCCCTTACAAGAACTTTCTTCTCTCTCTCTCTCAAAAAAAATTCTCTCTCACACAAGAACTTTCTTCTCTCTTTCTCTCTCCTTCACACTCGCAAACAAATACTTTCTTTTTTTCTTTGCACTCACCAGGACTTTCTTTATTTTTCCTCTTGAGATATAAATAATCTGTATTGGGAAATTATACTAGTAATTAAAACCTTAAATAAAAGGAAACACTTGTTTCCGTTTGTAGAAATTTCTCAAGTCTCTGATGTTTGAAAAATCTTATTGACAAAAGGAAAGATAAGAGAGAAACAACAAAAAATGCGGGTGGTGGTGGGTAAAATTTATTTGAACTGTTATTGATCACTTCTAATTAGTTAATCAATTAATTTCATTGATTGATTTTTGGGGTCACTAATTACACCCTTACTCATCATTAACGAACAATGAATGTAATTAAGTAAGCCAGACTGTTCTTTTGTTGGCACATTCTAATGATTTTTTTTTTCTTGTTCTATGGGTACCCAAACCTTTCTATATTTACTGAAACTCAAATATGGAAAAATGTGGGTACAATGACAGAGTTGTTGTCCCCTAACTTTTTTCTTTGTTAAAATTAGAGGTTCCACACATGAATGGTTGGTGCTATCTGAATTTTTAACCTAAAATATTTGTGTGTGTGTGTGTGTATGTGTGTTTAGTTCTTAAAGACCAAGCATCCTAAAATAATTGTCCTCCCTTAAATTTGAAGATATGACTTTACATAGCCCACCCCTAATGATGATATGATCCTCTCTAGCCTACTCTTGATTACATGCAGGTTTCAAGAGAGTCATTGATGTTTAAAATTTTTCATTCGGCTATGGACCAATTGGAAACATCTGAGGGGTACGTGCATTAAAATGCAATCTTCTCTCAGCTCGTCAAGTACACAACAACACACTGCAATATATATGTTCCCAATTGGGCCCTGCACCTCATAAGACCAGCCTTGCATGCTAATTTCACTGATATTTGCCTGATGAAAGACTATTTTGATAGACAACTTTGCTTATAAAGTATGTTCAACTTCTTGTTTGACCTTTTGGTGAGGATTCGCAATTTTTCAGGAATTCCAACTTTACATAAAGTTAGCTGCGTGAGAAGTCTCTTTTTAGGAAGATGTCAATCTGGGACAGAATTTGTCCATATGTTTTATTTGCCGTCATTTCAACACAGAATTGAAAGCAGTCTCTGTTGCATGCAAAAAGGAAAACAATAAGAATACGTGGGACAGGTACCTTTTAAATTGGAGAGGACAGTGAGACAGTGGGTTAGAGACAAACCACCCCAAATAAAATCAGTCGAAGCCAAATCTGCATGTATAGTTTAAAACTTTCCCAGGAATGATTCTAACAATTTCTAAAAGTTTGCTTGACTTTCGGCTAAAAATTGGCAGAGCTTTAGCTGTACGGATGGATTAACATTTTTGTGATTATAAGCTATTATAAAATTCCGTTATGTAAATCTGTGTCTGAGCAATAGCAAAAGTCTATATTTTTAATACTCAATAATAATCCAATATTGTTTATGAAATTTTTTTTATCTGTATTATATTTACTAATTGGTTAGAGTAACAGAGATATGCAATTTGCAAAAGGATATTTAAAAGCAGGTTTTTATAAATAATTGTGCTGTTTTTAATTTTTAATAAGAGTTTTTAGATCTTTATTTCATTTTATTTATTTCACATTGCACCGTATCAAAATATGGCACAAGGGTGTTTTATTGTGGGGGCACCGCATTTCTTGAAATCCATGCGAAGTAGGAACAAAAAAATGATGAAACGATTTAATAAAACGATTTAAAATCTTTTTGAGGATTGACGCGTGTCTTTTATTTAAAACAATTGTAAAATTACACAAGCAAAAATACAACAATGTTTTGGCGCTTGAAGCCCCAGAAAAGCGTGTGTTTGTGTGAAAAACTCTTATAAGAAAGTAATTGTGACATAAGGGTAATAACGAATAATAACTCTACCTTCCTATTTGTACAATTTTCCTGTAACTTAGCAACGAGACAAAACATCGTAGCAAAGTCTTACGTTCACTTCCGGTTGTTGGTTGTCGTTTGGATTTTATGACATTTCAACCTTTGTAGGTTATCTAAAGCCATTTTTATACAAATAATATTACAAACAATTCGATTTAGCATGAGTACACAGTTTAATTGTCAAAAACATTTCTATTTCAAGCTATTCAGCTTAGTCAAACAGTTCTAAATCAAACAATACAGTTTAGGATAAGTATGCCGTATAGTTCTATTTAACCCATAGGTGGTAGCATTCCGGGCTAGAGTGGACCTGGGAGCAATGGCAAAGAAGGGGTGCTCCGCATTCCACAAAGCCCCAGCATCACTGGAACCTCACCATCAGATTGTTTAGTGTCATATCTAGGACACTCGTTGTGGGGGTGGGGGGTCTTGCCCCTCTACAGAGAAGTAGTTGGTGTATTCTACAACCCCAGCCGATTGAGCAAGTTCACTCTCGGACAAACACGCCTCGGGAAAGGTATGAACCCCCTAATCCTCCACTATCTAAGGGTTAAATAGAACCACTACTGTATTTCTATTCAAATGGATTTAGCATTTAATAACCCACGAAGGTTGATATACCTTTAATCAATCCAAACCAAAACTCGAAATGAAATTCAATTTTTGGTCATTCACTGTGTAGATTTCGCTATCGATTAATTTTTCTTTTTAATCTAAAAATGTCAAGTAATTTTATCAATTTAAAAGTGTTACATTCAATTTTGTTTGATGTCCCATTTGTACTCCGAAATTAACAATTGCTTCATCATAAGAAATGTTTGGTTTAACAAAATGAATATCAAAATAAATACCAGCTAAAAATTCCCTAAATCCGAATGTCTGCTGAAAAGTATTTAAATAAATTAAAACAATTTTACTTATAAGTAACAAACTATGCGAGTTTAATTAAAATAATTAAATTTTTTTTTTTAAATCAGTAAGTTTAATTTTTTTAAAATAATGCTCAGCTTCATTCATAAAAAAAAGTTGAATTATCAGATATGCTTTAAAAACTTAAGGAAAATACAATTTAAGCAGAGCTTAAACCCGAAAGTCAATTTCTAAAATAAGATAATTTCAATAAGGTTAACACCATGAATGCTAATGTAAATATAATCTATGTAATTTATAAATACCTAAGTCTGCAACGTTTTAAGGGAGTTCGAACTCCCGTCTTGCTATTAAGTTTACTTTTGGTTTATTACTCTTGAGAAAGGCATAAACCCTTTTATCATCCCAGCTATGAGTTTAAGTAGTCCCACTACCGGAGTTCAATCCCAGGTCGAGTTATACCAAAGACTCAAAAAATGGTACTTGATGCCGCCTTGTTTAACATTGAGCACTATAAGGTAAGGAGTAGCACCCTCCTCTGCACTTCGGTGTAGTAGCCATTGAAAAGGGAGCTTTTGGGTCACCCTCGACTGCTGTTGGCCAACTATTATTCTACAAGGATAGATTTGGCATTAAATAACCCCCGATGCATGATATGCCATAAAGAAACCAAACCAATACTAAGCAAAGGTCCGATCCAAAGTAAAAAGAAATACAAAGAAATTAATTTTTTATTAAAAAATAGAAATAAGACACTTTTACTCACGTGTATCGAGTAATGTGAGTACATTAAAATAAATAATGTTTTTAAAAATCAATAGGGTTCACTTATTTAAAAAAAAAATTTTTTTTTTACTTTTGATTGTTACAAAATTAAAGCAATATAGAAATAAATAAACACGAAGAATTTTTTAAAAAATTGCATTATTCAATTGTTAACATAAAAAAAACCCTAAAAAATTAATACTTGTAGGTATTGATGTCGTGCATAAATTCTATTTACCTTGATATTCATTCGGCTCAATTCGTTAAAAATGCTCGCTTTGAATCCATGTTTTAATTTAGACACTGCTTAAACCCAAAACCTGCTACTAAAATGTTTAAAGTGAAATATTTTAATAAAACTAAACTAAAATTTCTATAAGGTTATTTATTTTACCTTTTTTTGATTCATTTTACGCTCGGCTCTATTCGTAAAACAATGTGTCATTTGAAGTCCACCCTTTAAAAATTAATGGTAAATACAATTTAAACACAAAATCCGAAGGTTTACTTCTTAAATAAGCAAAATAAAATAAGTAAATTAAATAATAATCAAATTTCAATTTTTTTTAATGCTCGGCTTTATTCGTAAAAAAAAAGACTGTTCCCTTTAAGTCCATACTTCAAAAACTAATGGTAAATACAATTTAAACACAAAATCCGACGGCCTACTTTTTAAATGAATAAATAAATAAAATAAAAATCAAATTTTAATTAGGTTCATTTTTTTTCTCGCTCTTTAACATCCTTAGATCGAATGGCACAGCAGTTTTCAATATCCTTTCTTAATGAAAAGTTGAAAATGATAGGGGAAAAAAGTTATTCAACAAATTATTTTATCAACGTAAGTTGTTTTGAGAGTACAGTTTATTTATGTTAATGTTCTGTTCATTTAATTTAATAGTAAACATCGTTTGTTGAAAGAAATTTTGTTGTAGCTATAAAACAAAACAAAACAAAAAAAAAAAATGACTGATCATGAAGCAGACGACAGTGAAAGTTAATCACGTATTGAGTTTTATTTATCTTAACAATTGAATAATTCAATTTCTGAACATTCACCTTGTCTCTATTTATTTCTGTTTTGTTTCAATTTTTTACACAATCAAAAAAAGAAAAAGAGGAAAAAATGGTTATGTACTTCTAATTTAATTATTTAAATTAAGATTAATATAATTTTGATGTATATATTAAATTAAGAAAAACAAAAAAAAAAAAAGAACTGAATTTTCTTTATATGTCGAACGAGAATTCAGCCGCTCAGATGAAATAAATTAGGTGGTTGGTTGGTTGGTTTCTATGGCCAGTCATCCCATGTTTAGTATTTTTATGCCGAAGTCAGTTTAACACTTATAACCTTCGGTCATAGACGTGACAAAAATGTATCTGCACTATCATTTTAAACGGGTGAATACTTGATATTCAGTTAATAAATCAATATTTAATCTGGTTCAGAGTCATTTTAAACCGGTAAACATATCAATTTATGAATAAAGTTCACAATCATTTTAAACCGGTAAACACTTCATACTTAGTGGCAATATTAATGTTTTAAGAGTCTATGTATTAATAAAATTCGCAATCATTTAAAAAATATCCTTGGGAAAGGCATGAAACCCCTTATTCCTCTAGCTATGAGTTATATAGCATCTCCGCTATTCTTCTACAAGGATGGTTTTTGGCATTTACTAACCCACTAAGGTTGATATGCCATTAAAACAAAGAAACCAAACCAATCATATTAAACAGGTTAAAATTTTATGCTATGTTTAAAGAACTAATGTCTTAATAAATTTCACAATTGCGAGCATTTTTAAAGTTTCAAGTAAAAGATAAGTTAGCCGACCGTAGTCGAGGGCGCCCTTTTCTACTTGAGATAATAGCTACAATACCGAGGTGAAAGGAAGGGAGCTACTCCTTTCCCTAGATTGTTCCACTGACCCTTGATCGTTACCTTTTAATTATGAGTGTAATACAATGAGGTATCAAGTACCTTTTTTTTTTGCGTCATTGGTATGACTCGACTTGGGATTAAACCCAGGTCTCTCGGATCACGGGCGAACACTCTATGCTAATGGGCCGGTTTCTGTAAATAGTGATCGCTTACGATAACTTATTTTTATATTAAAAAATTTAAGCACACTTATAGCTTCAAGAATTTATTCCTATATAATGATAATGATAATCCAGACTACTGCATTGTTAAGATCGGTTATAATACTGAGAAGAGTCCTGGTGACTTAAAAAGACTTGCTGTTACTCAGATTCCAGTGAGAGATCGTCAGCTAACGTTGGTGTGAAAAACTCGTATAAAAATAATAAATGATCATATCTTTGGTTTGTTGGGCAGCAACTTGTTGAAAATGAAGGTGATTACATTTTTTTAATAATATTTTTCCCCGAAAAATAGTTTGGAAAACCATTTTCAACTTCTTGGTCTCTGAATTTTTTTACTACTTATGAAATTTTTCTAATGATTGAGCAAATGATAATCTATCGGTGCTAAATCTTGTGAGTATGGAGGATGTGGAAGAACGTCCCATCATAACAATTTTATCTCTTCTTGGGTTTGTTGGGCTGCAGTCTTTTGAAAAATGAAGATGATTACCTTTTCGATGTTAATAATCAAATAAATTTCAAACGTATTTGTTTTTGTATCTTATCTAATAAAACATCATCACTTTCCAAATATCTTTTTGCCCAGTCGGCTGGGTCTGTAGAATACACCGCCTGCTTCTCTGCAGAGGGGTATGACCCCGACCATGAGTGTCCTAGATATGACACTAAATAATCTGAAGTTGAGATTCCAGTAATGCTAGAACTTTGGGGAATGCAGAGTACCTCTTCATTGCCATTGCCTCCAGGTTCACTCTGGCCCGGAGTGGTAGCACCTGAAAAGGTCCTATCTATGGGCCAAATAGAACTATATACTTATGTGCTTACGCTAAACTGAATTGTTTGAAATGGAACTGTTTTTGTATGCTAGAATTAATTGTTTGAAATAGAACTGTTCTTTGACATGGAGACTGTAGTTATACTAAACTGAATTGTTTGAAATAGAACTGATGATATGTATGAAAATGGATTTTGGCATTAAAAACCTACAGTGGTTTATGTGTCATCAAGTACATCTCTGCAAAGGGGTAAGACCCCCCCCCACTAACGTGTGTCCTAGATAGGACACTAAACAATCTGATGGTACTATTTACCAACCCCTCCGCTCGGGCAGGATATGACACAAGGTCAATTTTTAAGCGGAGTTTAACAGGTTTGAATTCAGAGTTTTCCTTCAAACAATCTGATGGTGAGGTTCCAGTAATGCTGGAGCTTTGGGGAATGTGGAATACCCCTTCATTGCCATCGCTCCCAGGAACATTCAGGTCCGGAGTGGTAGCACCTGTTAGGTTCCTATCTATGGTTCAAATAGAACTGTTTGACTTTTAAGCTGAGTTAAAACAAATGACTTATGCAAAATTGAATTGTTAGAAATAGAACTGTTTGATCATTTAACTGTATGTAAACAAATGACGTTTAATTGAATCGTTAGGGATACATAGCAATACTTAAAACCATTTAACTGTGTGCAAACAAATTAATAATGTTGAATTGAATTATAAGTGTTAGATAGCAATAATTGAAACCATTTAGCTGTGTAGAAACAATGGCAGTGATGGTGTGCAAATAAATCAGTTCTAACTAATTTAAAAATGAAATAAGCAACAAACTGTTCACTTACAAATCATATATGTATATCCATTTACCGGACTATCTGGCTTTCGTATCGGATTCGTATCGGATGGAGTATCGACAAACAAAGCATAGCACTTGACCCTTCTGGTCTAGTTTAAGCTATGAACAAGCACGCGACCCGGACTGGGGCCACCCCCGGACTCTCATTACATCTTGTGTGTTCAAGTCCAGCAGTTGAATATCGCTCACATTACAGTGTCTATGACTAGCATAGTCCAGCAGGACACGAGTCTCAGCTCTATAAAAAAAGACCTTGTGTCAAATCCTGCCTGGTTGGAAGCAGATATAAATATCCATTTACGTATATCCATTTAAATGTGTGAAAACAAACTGATGTTAAATTGTTGCCGTTATATAGCAATACTTGAAACCATTTAACTGTGAGCAAAAAAGATCTCAGTCTTGTTTACAAATGTTTTCTACGAAATGTGTTTACAAATCATATATATTCAATAATATATGTAGAAACAGAATTTGGCATTAGATAACCTACAATGGTTAATATGCCATAAAACCAAACCAAACCAAACCGAACATTTTTATTAAAATTCAATAGCAAAAGGCCCTTTTAAAACATCGCTGTTCAATCACTAAAAATTGCTTGCGAGATGCATCTTAACGTACTGGACTGTGACATCAGAATTAGTGAGTTCGAACTTCTGTCACATTAGTGCGTTCATTTTCGAACTAATACCCTCGGGAAAGGTGTGAAACCTCTTATCCCCCTCCTCCCAGGGTAAGAATAGCAATGGTACTACTTAGTAACATTGCTATTCTTCTATAAAAATCATTTTGGCATTAAGTAACCCACTAAGGGTTTGCACACTATTAATATCCCATTAGACAAAAACCCCGAAATCACCTGTCCCTAATAAAATAGAAGTTCATGAACTAATTAAGCCGCAAGTTTCAACAGCGACCGATGTCATGATGAACCTGTCGATCAGAAATGTATATTTGGGTCAGTTTACAATCATCGACGTCTCTGAAGACCGATCATGAAGACTGATCTGACGATGTTGCAACTTGAGCATGTGTTGCGTAAAGTGGAATTCCCAAACAGTGAATGATGGACCCCATGCAGAAAAATTATAGTAATTTTTGTTTATCTGTCAGCCGAGGAGCCACTATTTCAAAACAATACTGTGATGAAAAGCGTTGTATGTAGAGAATGGAAAGTTGGTCAGATTTTTTTGATTGTGTGAAAATTACTGATGTTTGAATTTCAAGCTATTTCCCAAGTCGATGTATCTATCTTTGTGTACAGGTTCCCACATTAAGAAAAAATGCCTTGTGTTGCAATTCAGTTTCGTGTGAAAACAAATACGTATTCTTTTCCTTGCCTGTTCACATACGGAATTTATATATCTAATTAGCAAATAAATTTGAAAGGAATCTTTTTTTGTTGAAGAGGATTGGCCAATTAAGTCCGATGAGGAAGTTGGGAAGAAGGATTAATATTTGGAAAAAAAAGGCGGGGAACCGGTTTTGAGTTGCGGGTCTTCACTCTTATCAAATAAGAGAAATTGATACAAGATTTTGATGGCAATAGAAAAAACTCTTGATAAAACTGCTTTGTTCTCAAAAAGCCGATCGTCTTCTCGATTGGACTAAGAATAGGTTGACTGTATCATCTGTCGATAGGCAAGACCCCTCCCAACTAAAAAATGGGGGTCCGAGGTATGACACCAAACTGCATCTGGTGGTGAAACTCCAGTTTTAGAGCTCTGCCATCACTCCCCGTTTCCCTTCCCTGACTTGAAGTGGTAGTACCTGTTAGGATCATATCCATGGGTCAAATAGATTTGTTTGAAATCATTCATATTTGATAAAAAAATATGATGCCATATTACTAAATTATTTGTCTTAGCAATCATCATCATCATCATCATCATCATCATCATGTCGTGCTGGTAGCACGGATATCCCTGACCCTCTCTCGCCACTCCTCCCTATCGTTCATCGCCCCAGGCAGGTCTTCAGGACAACATCCCGTATCCTCACATAGCTGCTGAATGTATGTTCGCGCTGGTCGTCCTGCCTTAGCACGGCCATGTGTGGGGGTCCATAAGAGTACATCTCTTATGAGTTCGTCCCTGCTTCTCCAGCAGTGTCCTGCAGGTCTGGTTCGTCTAAACTCCTAATTGTTTACAAAGGTTTATTATGATTAGTTACTTGAAATCATATAACTGTGTGAAAACAAATAACTATTATTAAACAATTAAATCATTGTGAATAAATTATCAATATCAGTTAGGAATACTTGAAACCATATTACAGTTTGCAAACAAACGTTTATTATTATAACATAGGAATAGCTACTCAAATCTTTATTGTACAGAAATTACTTGTATTGTATTACTAGTATTTAGAAAAAATACAGCTATAATTGTATACCAATGATTATTATTTAGTTGGTTGGCTGTTTTATGGCATATCAACCCATAAAGGTTTATTTAAAGCCAACTCATTGGCCTAATGAGTAGTGTGTTCGCCAATGGTCTGGGAGACCGGGGTTCAATCTCAGGTCGAATCATACTAAAGACTCAAAAAAATGGTACTTGATGCTGCCTTGTTTAGCACTCAGCACTATAAGGTAAGGATCAAGGGTAAAGTGGAGCAATCCTGAGAATGGAGTAACGTTTTCCTCTACGCCTCGGTGTAGTAGCTATTGAAAAGGGAGCCTTTGGGTCACCCTCGACTAAGGTCGCTAACTTTACTTAATTACTTATTGTTATAAATATGGTTTGTAAACGAATATTTTGTTGATAACATTTTCAAGCGAGTCAGAGCTCATTTGTTTGCACACAAATGGTTTCAAGTATTGAAATCTAATTCTAATTATTCAGTTTAATATTAATCATTTGGTTGGACACAATTAAATAGTTTTAAGTATAGTAAATGATTAAACAGTTCTGTGCTGATTATTATCATTAGTTACTTGAAACCATATAACTGCTTGAAAAAAGACTGACTGCAGCATTGTTTAGCCTAATAATATCTTTGGTTTGGTTTTATGGCATATCAACCATTGTTGGTCATTAAATGCCAAATCCATTTTTATACATAAACTGTTCAATTGCAAACAATTCGGTTTAGCATACAAAAACAGTTCCACTTCAAGCAAATCAGTTTTGTATAAGTACGCAATTTAAATGTCAAATCAGTCCTATTTCAAACAATTCAGTTAAACATAAGGATACAGTTTACTCCTATTTGACCCATAGATCCTATCATGTGCTACCACTCCGAGCTAGAGTGAACCTGGGAGCGATGGCAATGAAGGGGTACTCCGCATTCCTTAGAGCTCCCGGAGTACTGGAACCTCACCATCAGATTGTTTAGTGTCATATCTAGGATACTCATTGGTTGAGGTCTTACCCCACTGCAGGGAAGCAGTCGGTGTATTCTACAGCCCCAACCGATTGGCCAATAATACCATAAAACCCATCCGTTAATTAGACTTTTGGAACCTATGACTAATTATCTGTGTGTGTGTGTGTGTAATCCAGCTACATTAGCTTTACATTAGATCAGAAGTAAATATATATTTAGTTTATTGTTCTCTCTCTCTCTCTCTCTCTCTCTCTCTCTCTCTTCGTGTCTTGTAATGTTCCAAAAGGTTACTGCGCTTTTCCTCTCTGTAGATAATATTAACTATTTTAGTAATTTATTTTTCAATTATTTAAAAAAATTTTCTTCACTTATTTTTTATTTATCTATTTATTTTTTTCTGAATGAAATCACAGAATGTAATTAACGAAGAATTTTTCTTTTACCGTTTTTATCTTTTACCAAAAGTTTTACAATTCTTTGGCAAATGTTCTTGGAAGTTGACTGTTATCTTAATTTTTTAATATCATTTTTATTGATTTTTTTATTAATTTTTTAAACATCATTTTTATTGATTTTTTTAAATATTATTTTTATTAATTTTTAATTCATTTATGTATTTATTCACTTACCTATAGCTCATATCTGAATATGTTTTGATCATTTTGAAGTCTTCTAGAATAACTTAGGTGATATCGAAGAGGTTTTCCATTAAGCTATACATCTTTAGAATCCACTAACAGACTTTTTTTTCTTTCTTTCTGCTTTGACATATAGGTTCTTTTAGAATATCGAAATTTCACTTTTCTCCGAAAGTGATGTTTCAAATCAGTAGGAGTGAACAGGAATATTTTGGATGAAAAATTTTATTTCCAAAGATCCCAAGTTCTAAACGAATCTGAGTTTAGCGAAAATATAAGTTTCTGAATTGGGACACAAATCTAGTACCATTCCCCAATAAATTTTGTGTTTGCAGACACTGATAGAATGCAATGACAGAATGAATATCTTGTAAGCCATGAATAGTGAATTTATTCTTTACCTAGTTTGAACGCAGTTACATAGTTCTATCTCACCTTTATTTGGTTATTTTGGCAACAATACCCTCGTCACATTTTATCGCCATATTTCTGCTGGTGTGTTCCGAAACCTACTGCAGGCATTTGTCACGTTTTGTGACTGGTGTTTTTTGTTTTTTCCCCGAATTTCAGGTGGCTCATCACGTATCGCTTCTCTGAACATTGGAAATGTTCTTTTGTAGGCAATAACGAATACATGTAATCTCTGTCTCTTCTGGTGAATCCTCTCGCCACAGTTCGTTGTTGACGTCCTTCCTTTTACCCACTCTTTAGGTTTATGGTTGGCGTTCTTTTCACACTTCACTTCGGTTTCTTTGGGATGTTTTTTTTTCACACAGCCTCATTTCCGGTTTGTTAGCGTCGTCTTTCCTTCTACACCCGTCTACTTCCGGTTCGTTGGCGAATTTTTTCCTTTAAACCTCAGTTTCATTTGATTGTCATCGTTTTTCCCCACCCGATGATCAGATCGGATGTTAAAATTCTTCTTCCATCCTCACTTCCGGTTCGTTGGAGAAATTCTTCCTCGAATACCCGCACTTCCGGTTCGTAGGTGACGTTTTTCTCTCTCTAACCCCATTTTCCAGTTCGTTGTTGATTTTTTTTTTATCATCTCTTCCTCCGGTTTGTCATTGAAATTCTTCCTTTCATCCCCACTTTCGATTCAATTTTGTCAGTCTGCTATCCACTCTTCATCTTTCTCCTTTCTGTTCATCATCCTTTCTTAATCCTGTTTGTTTTCCCAGTTTCGGCCCCCTCCTACCCGCTCTCTCTCTCTCTCGCTCTCTCTCTCTCTCGTCCACCTTCCTCCTCTTTCACAGCTCTGTCCTTTTTTATCCTATCCCCGCAACACCTTATTAACGAGGTTGAGGACTGAAATGCAATTGCACGTATATTGATTTCACCTATAGTATAATATTCAATGCAGTTTGAGGATTTTCTTTCTCTTTATTTATTCTTTTCTTTCTCTTTAATCAATGCAATAAGTCATTGTAAGAAAAATCACGATTTGTGAAGAGTTCTGCTTTACAAACAGGGGAATATGTATACAATACTCAAGTCAGTACAGGTTGCCCTGATTTGACGCTAAGAATGGCCTTCCCAAAATTACGTCATCAACTCGGTCAACCAACGACCATATTTCTTTTTCCTACCTTTTATCAAACCAAGAAGATATCGAGTTATGTCAGATATATAATTTGAGAGGATTAAATGTTATTGAAAAAATTTAAATATAAAAGAAATAAATAAAATAATAATGAATGATAATAAAAAAAGATTTTTAAATAATGAAAAAATGCAAATTGCTGAAATTTACTCTTATCTGAATGTCGAATTAGGTTGGTTGGTCGGTCGGTCGGTCGGTCTTGTTTTACAGCGTATCAACTTTTATCGGGTCATTTAACGCCGAATTAAGTCATTTTGATAAAAAGTTTCAAACAATTCAGTTTAGTATAAGTTATTATTTACACAGTTAAATGTCAAAGCAGTTCTATTTCAAACAATTCAGTCTAGCATAAGTACGCAGTTTAAACAGTTAAATGTAAAAACAGTTCATTTCAAACAATTCAGTTTAACGTAATACAGTTTAGTTCTATTTGACCCATTGATAGGATCCTATTTGGTGCCACCACTCCGAGCCAGAGTGGACCAGGGCGTGATGCCAATGAAAGGGTATTCTGCATTTCCCAAAGCTCCAGCATTACTGAAGCCTCACCATCAGATTGTTAAGTGCCATATACAGGACACTCGTTGTGGGAGTCTTACTCCTCTAGTCAGGGTATTCTAAAACCCTAGGCGAATGAGTAGAGTGAATTAGATTTTTACATAAATAAAGTCGGCGACCGTAGTCGAGGGCGACCAGAAAGCTCCCTTTTCAATAGCTTCTACACCGAGGTGTAGGGGAGGGCGCTACTCCTTTCTCTGGATTGCTCCACTTTACCCTTGATATGTACCTTATATTGCTGAGTGTTAAGCAAAGAGGTATCAAGTACAATTTTTAAAGTCTTTGGTATGACGCGACCTGGGATTGAACCCAGGTCTCCGGGACTATTGGCGAACACCCTACCCACTGGCTAGATACATGCATTTACACATAAATATGGAAGAGCGCTTTGTGTAACGGTTATCATCGTAGGAAATGGAATTAGTGACCATAGTTCAAATCCTTGGGAAAAGCATAAATCCAACTCTTTCTTCCTCTTCTCCCTCCAGCTATGTGTAAATAGTAGGGCAGAATATGTTTTCTAGCCTTGGTTAAGCAACTAGTCTAGAAGAAAGACAATTCTGCATTCAAACTAATAGTACTCTATTCAAAAATTAACCCTGTCCATGAGGGAGGAGTTGGCTAAATACACACACAACTCACAGCCCAGAAGGGGGTGTAGAATAAGCCGACTGCATGTCTGCAGAGCGGTAATGTTCCATCCCAACGAGTGTCTTGGGTATGCTCTAAACCATCTGATAGTGAGGCTCAAGTCCTGGAGTATCCCTTCATTGACATTACTCCCAGGTCCACTCTGACCCGGAGTGATAATACTTGTTAAGGCCTCATGTGGGTCAAATAAAAATATTTAATCATTAACTATATTTTAATCCATTTAAAACTCTGTGTGTGTGTGTGTGTGTGTGTGTGTGTGTGTGTGTGTGTGTGTGTGTGTGTGTTTATAAAACACAACCAACTAGCAATATATATAAAATTACTGAAGAAATGATGAAAATTTTCTTTATTGAACTATTCTATGTAAACACCTCAAATTGTCTTTTAAACCAAAAATACGAGAATTTTATTTATTCTTGTGAAAGATGACACAGTCAAAACAGATATTATTACACATTACTTATAATCAAACTCTTCTGCATTCAAACACTCTAACTGAGAAAACAAAATTTCATTTAAAAATATTTTGCACTGCTACGTATTTCAATTTTCTTTACTGGCTTTTCGTTCTCTGCTTGTGAAAATGCTTAGGCAATGGTGGTGTAGAGATACAATAATTATCACCGTTAGAGAAATTGCATGTCCTGTAGGGGGGGGCTTGTCCGAGTTATACGACAGTCCCAGAACCCCCTTCTTGATCTCTTTTTGCGACTGGTCTTTAGCCCTGTCAGGTTATAATAAAGCCTTTCGCTATTTTGTACTCCTTTTACGTCCTGCTTGTTCATATTACAATTTGTGTATAATTTTAATTGTTGGGATATTTTTATATATATATATATATATATATATATATATATATATATATTAAATGTTTAATGTTTTTGTTCGTGTAAATGAGTTTGTCTCGTCTTTCCTCTCACTTAGTTCAGTGTTTGTATATCACGGAAATATCGACAAGGATGGCTTTGGTTTGGTTTGAAACCATATCAACCATTGTAGGTTATTTAATACTAAACCCTGTTTATACATATATTAAATATATTTTATGATTTGTTCACACATTTCGTTGGTAACATTCTTAAACAAGACTGAGCTCTTTTTTGGATTCAGTTAAATGATTTCAAGTATTGCTATATTATAGTCTCAATTTAACATCAGTCATTTGTTTGCACGTATGTTTTTTTCTATTTGACCCATGGAGAGGATCCTATCAAGTGCTACCACTTTGGGCCAGTGTGGACCTGGGAGCAATGGCAATGAAGGGGTACTCCACATCCCCCAAATATCCAAGGCTCGAGCCTCACCATTAGATTGTTTAATGTCATATCCGGGACACTCGTTTGGGAGCAGGCGTCTTACCCCTCCGCAGTGATGCAGTCGGTGTATTCTACAGCCCTACTTGTCTGGGCTTAAAGATGACTTTAGATAACCGATAAACGTTGATATGCTATTAAATAAAGAAACTAAACCCAACTATCACGGAGGTGTGTTGTCCCTATGACGTTGTGTCTAACGTGCTGGAGTTTAGAGTTCGAACTCCAGTCGCATTGTTCCATTCACTTTCGGACTAATAGTCTTGAGAAATGTATGAACCCCTTTACTCACTCCCAGCTTTTGGTTAAATAGTACCACGCCTGTCCTTCTTCAAGGATGACTTTGACATTAAATAACCCACGGAGGTTGGTATGCCATTAAAAACAGAAACCGTACCAAACTTAAACATCACGGACATACTAATGGTCCTTGTTTAGTGGGGACTTGATTAAATATATTTGTTGGTTGGAAGATTCCTACCAACAAACATACCAATAGTAGTGACTATATGGGAAAAACTTTTTCTTTCCCGTGTTAAAAACTGAAAACTTGCCTTATCCAGTGGTGTAATTATGCTCTCTGCATCTTGTAGTTTCGTGGAAATAAATAGGTTTTACTTTTAAAGAGACTGTTTTACGGGCGCAGCATCTAGGATCGTATACATATTTTTATTTTTTAAGTAGGGGAATTAATATTGTGAATTGAATTACCATGACCAGAAAATCCACCGGACACCTACGCACGATATACGGAAACACTGAATCTAGAATCTTGTTTAGTCCTTGTAAAAAAATTATAGCTAGTAGTGTTTTGTAACATAATACTAGGTCTATACAATGGTGTATCTGTTTTAACTTTCATGAAAATAAATAGGCTTTGCTTTCAGAGCGAGCATCGTATTTCGATTTTTATACCATCTTCATCCTGGTACAGATGCGGCTCGATTTGGTGTCCACGCTGAGTTAAAGTTGGTTTTTTGGGTCTCAAGGGGGGTCTTTACTGGCAATACTTACTTCGCTGGGCATAGTTTATGGCTTGGCACCTGAAGCGCACTAAAAGGAGAATGCCGAAGAGATCAAATATTTTTTGTAATGGCTACGCATGAGTCTCATACGTGACTCTCCATTTTAAAATGATTTCATGTCAATTCTGTCTAAGTGAGAATCGGAAAAATAAGTCATCTTTTATCTGCCCTTTATTTAGAGCTGCGCTGAGTTTGTGATACTCTCGTTTGGGAGAGGGTAGGAAAGTGAGATTTCGTGAAGACTCAACAGGTGAAAGGAATTTTTGACAAGTGATATTATTTATCGATTCCTGCAGACCTGTTGTTTTTATGTGGGCGACAAATACACTGTCGCTAACATTTGGCCGGTTCTATAATCCGTGTCTGCGAAATTCTTGGCCTTGTTTGAATTCCGTCTGAGAAGGGTTAAGATTGGTGGGAGACGGTTAAATTTTTTTTTTCTGCTGCATTGCTAGTGGGTCTGTAGTGTACAGATCACTTCATTCTTTCTGTCTTTCTTTCTTTTCCGTCTCTCACTTTCTCCCAGTCCATCTCCCCACCCCCGTTTATTTAGTAATTTACAAAGCTCTTTGCTTCGATGTGGCACAAGGCCGAATGAATGGGGCACCCAATGAAACTCGAACTCACTCGTGTAGGTTTGCTAGTCTAGCTTGCTAACCGTTACACCACCAGAGGTGCCCCCCCCGTTTATTTATATCCACCTCTTTTGCTTTCTTTGTATATCTATCTCTCTTTAATTCTGTTTGTCTCTCTCTCTCTCTCCCTCTCTCTCTCTGTTTCTCTTGTTTTATTCCCTCTCTTTTTTTTCTCACTCCACCTCTCTCTACAAATATTTCCCTTTCTATCAGTCTTTCTTTCTCTCTATTTCTTGTCTGATTATTTCTTTTGTTCTCTCTTTCTAAAACATCGCTCTTTAAATCTTTTCCTTCATTCTTTTGACAACCTCTCTTTTCTCTTTTATCCCTACCCACACTCTCTCTCTTTCTCTCTCATATATATGTATATATATATATATATATATATATATATATATATATATATAGCTATCCCCTTTTTCTCCCTCATCTCTTTACAACAAAGTTCTTCAACTCATTGTATGTATACTCACGTGTGCGTCTACTGTAAACCTCGTTATATTGTTGGCCTCTTTTTAGCGTGATTCTTTTTTTTTTTTACATGAATATTAATGCTACAATAAAAGAGAATAAGAAAAAATCGGTACCGTTTTAAGCGAATTGCGTACACGCCTTACATACAGGTACGTGTATGGCAGCCTCCTTTCTCTTCTTGATTTTGTATGTCTATATTTATATAAAACTGACACATACCTGCCCCTACATGTCTGAAGCATAGTTTATTGATTTCTTATAAGACATGGTTTTATGCAAATATGCATTTCTTGAAGCAGTAAGAAAAGTCCTGATATAATCAAGAAAAATAGACAAAAAGTTCAAAAAAGTCTTTAATATGTATTTTATTTTAAAACAAAAAATCGTTTGTTTAAAAACCCAAATCGTTGTTTTAAAAACTAAAACGGCAGTGTCAAAAATAACGAATAAAACTATGCTCAATCCCAAAAAATATTGTTGGGCCAGGCCAATATAGCAAGAATGTTGTTGGGCTAATATAACAGAAATATCGTTGGGCCAACATTAAAAAAATATTGCTGGGCCAATATTGCAATAGAATTATTCAAATAAAAAGAGCGAATGAAATCACTCAACTCACAAGGTTTATTTTCACAAAAAAACAAAACTGGCCTAGAACTAGACAAGGATGCTGCGGGCTGTTTTGAAAAAATCCTGAACGCAGCACCCTACAAAACAGCAGTTGTATGGCCACTTGCATCCCATCTCTTAAACTATTCAAGTAAAGCGAGCAAGACATAGTAAGCACTGCTGAAGAAAGTAAGGACGAACTCATAAGCAATGTTCTCTTTTGGTCTCATACATATGGATACTCCAGTGTTGGCCAACCAGCAAAAACTTACATTTATCAGCTCTGTGCAGACATAGGATGCCGTCTATAGGATTTACGAAGAGTGATAGCTGATGGGTAATGGAATGTTAAGAGAGAGTCAAAGGAATCGGTTAAACACATTCTTATAGAATGCAGAAATTTCGCTGTTATCAGAAAACGATTTTTCAGAGTAAATAGCTTAACCGATCTGTTCGAGAACGTCAAAATAGATGATATTCTGTCCTTCTTGAGAGAGACAGAGTTGTACCAAAAAATATGACAACTTAAAACTGGTTAATCTTGTGCAAACAAATGAAATCCTACTAATAGAAAATTTTACCTACCTAAGTATTCGTTTTGAAGTCTTTGGTTGAATATGTATGTATATATAGATAGAATTTGACGTTGAATGACCTACAAGGGTTGATATGCCATAAAACCCAACCAACCAACCAAAGGAATCTGTGTTGTCGGCACTCCTTGATGATAGTCTGAGTTAGATCATCAGAGAACATTTAAAGAAAGGTTCAATAAGCACAAATCCTTTTAAAATAAAGATATGCCAATAAAACCATGTTAGTGGAGAACGTGTGGGAATATAAACAGAAAAATGGAATAGAACCACAAGTGGATAATCCTAAGAAAAACACGTCTCTGCTATGAGAGTACAAAATGTCGTCATCTATGCTTGAGAAGTTCAGCATTATCATATTCCCAAGAAAGGAATTTTTCCTAAACAAAAGATTGGAACTAGTATCAAGATGTTGCCAAAGGGCAAAATACTCGCTATGACAATTGGTGCTTGATTGAACTTTCGGTTACAGGACATTGTCTCGTGACCACGGACGCTTTACTAATACGGGTACGGTAATATATAATAAGATTACCATCTTATGCGTGTCTAATCACCTGATGATCGAGAGATTGTGAAGTTGGGAGTTGAGTGATTTTATTTATTTTTCTGAATATCATCGGTATATATATATATATATGTAAGCATTTTGATTTATTAAAGTCATATTTTGTCTATATAATTTTATTAGGATCCTTTCAAGTTTCTTGACAAGTGTTTTGGTTTTAGGTTGAAGTTGGTGAATGAATATACCGAAATTGTTCCGAACACTTTCGGACCTTTCATGGGCCATCATCAGGAGTTGTTTGCAAGTGTAAAGATAGTTTTTTGGGTTTTTTTTAAAATTTAGGTTTTCTATGAGTAGAGTGTTCCCCAATGGTCTGGGAGACCGGGGTTCAATCCCAGGTCGAGTCATACCAAAGGCTCAAAAAATGGTACTTGATACTTCCTTGCTTAACACTCGGCATTATAAAGTAAGGATCAAGGGAAGTGAAGGAATCCAGGGAATGGAGTAGCGCCTCCCCCTACCCCTCGGTGTAGTAACTATTGAAAAGAGAGCCTTCGGGTCACTCTAGACTGAAGGTCACCAACTTTACTTACTTAGAGTTGAATTAAAATGAGATGCTGATGATGACATCGATCGAATTTAAAACAGAAGGCTATCAAGAGAAATAGAATATTTATTTATTTAACGGCATATCAACCTTCTTAGGTTATTTAAGGCCAAATGCATCCGTCGAGAAGAACAGTGGAAGGGGGTTCATACTTTTCCAAAGGGGTTTGTCTGAAAGTGAAGGTTATAGCACGACTGTAGTTCGAATTCGCTGACTACAATTCTGCAGTACATCGCTTTAACCATTACGCCACAAGGACATATCCAGAACACTCGTTGGAGCGGGAGTCTTACCCCTCGGCAGATATGCAGAGGGTAAGACAATAAAGTTTAGAAAACCTGCTTTGTTGATAAAGTTGCTACATTGGATTACCTACATATGCATGTGTAATCATCAACACTTTTTTGATGATCAAGAAACACATTTTATTAGTTTTTTTCTATTAATCATATTGTGTGTGTGTATACACACAAACAAGGCAGAATACGGTTGATTAACTTGCATGCTAACTTAGCAAGTAAGTTAATCGATCGTAGCCTGCCTTTTTTTGATAGATACTACACCTAGGTGTTGGGGAAGACGCTACTCCTTTCTCTGGATATCTCCACTTATCCTTGATTCATACCTTATAATGCTGAATGTTAAGCAAAGAGGCATCAAGTACCAGTTTTTTAGTCTTCGGTTTGACCTGGAATTGAACCCCGGTCTCCCCGATCAGTGGTGAACACTCTATCCTATATATATATATATATATATATATATATATATATATATATATATATATATATATGGTAAAGTGAAAAAATTAAACACAACGGGTTTAGTGGTAATATTTCGTTTCTTATTCACACACACACACACACACACACACACACACACACACACACACACACACACGTTCCCAAAATTGTTTTATTTGCTTTAGACATAAAAACTCCGTTAGCTCTCTTGTTCAGGTAAAAACCCGTCTTGTCAGTGGGGCTTTAGAATATTCTGACTGTATCTCCTACATGGGGGGGGGGGTAAAACTCTGCCAAAGGGGTGTCCTCGGTATGACACTAAATTGTATCTGGTCATGAGACTCCAGTTTTGGAGCTCTGTAGAGTGTAGTGTAACCTCTTCATTGCCATTACTCATAGATCCACTCGGCCCTGGAGTGGTAGTACCTGTTACTATTTACCAACTCCTCCGCTCGGGCAGGATATGACACAAGGTCAATTTTTAAGCGGAGTTTAACAGGTTTGAATTCAGAGTTTTCCTTCTCCTACACTAGTTGCCTAACCAAGGCTGAAGAACCTAGTCTGTCCTACTATTTACCCATAGCTGGAGGGAGAATAATTGGATTCATACCTTCCCCAAGGGTATTAGTGCTATGTGAAATGCAATTAGTCTCGTCCAGGATTTGAACTCGTGTCGCCGTGTCCATTTCCTACACTTCCTACACCACGGGCACCTCCACAGGTAGTACCTGTTAGGATCCCAATAACGCGTCAAATCGATTTGTTCGCAAATTATTTGTATCAGATTGGTATACTTCATATCATATAACCTTGTACAAAGTAAATTGAATATATTTGTTTGGGGTGTAAAATGATTAACTCTTAGCATTGTTAGAAACATCCGTTTTTGTACTTTTGTTTACAAAGGAAATATCAATCATCAG
This sequence comes from Sepioteuthis lessoniana, assembly GCA_963585895.1. Lineage (NCBI taxonomy): Eukaryota > Metazoa > Mollusca > Cephalopoda > Myopsida > Loliginidae > Sepioteuthis > Sepioteuthis lessoniana. The sequence continues at coordinate 116,451 of CAUZXS010003261.1, read as the reverse complement.
ACGCCAAAAACATAGGCTTAGCTGCTAGCAAAAGATAATTAACTACTGTTTAAATGGAGAGCTACGAATTGTCACTCAAACAACAATAGATATTTAAATGCTGACTTTTTGCATTCTATTTCGATGATCTTAGCCACTTTTCCCAATAAAAAAATATATAATTTTGTAATGAGTCGTATTTTACCAGCTATAGCAGTCAACTTTGTAATTCAGGATGAAGAGGTGGAATGTAATTTTTGTTTCTGAAAAATGAATAAATAAAACAAAAGTTTGTAAACTCTCGTGAAAACTTTTGAAACATTCACATTTGTTTCTAAATGTTTGTTTTTGTCGACTGAAATACGGAATATTCTTTATCTTTTAACTTGATTGTTTTTTTTTTATTTTAAGGGCATGTCAACAAGTTTGGGATTTTTGTATGTTTACAGAATAGGGAACTGCGTACATTGCATGTTTATATTTACATATTTTATGGTTGTTTATTTTTATTGCACACTGTTATATTATATCATGTATTCCTATCTAATACTAATAATTTTCACACAGTTGTATGGTTTCAAGTATTCCTGTCTAATACAAATAATTTTCACTGTTATATGGTTTCTAGTATTGCTATCTAATACAAATAATTTGCTTGCAGTTATGTGGTTTCAACTATTCCTATTTAATACAAATAGTTTGCATACAATTACATAGTATGAAGTATTCAAATACAAATAATTTTCATTTATATGGTTTCAAGTATTCCTATCTAATACAAATAATTTTCACACAGGTATGTTGTTTCAAGTATCACTAATACAAATAATTTGCACAGTTATACGGTTTCTAGTATTCCTATCTTCTACAGAAAATTTGCTTAGTGTTAAGTGGTTTCAAGTATTCCTATTTAATACAAATAATTTGCATACAATTATATAGTATGAATTAATCCTGTCTAATACAATTAAATTTCACACAGTTTTATGGTTTCAAGTATTCCTCTATAATACAAATAATTTTCACGCAGTTATATGGTTTCAAGTTTTCAATTAATCCTATCTAATACTAATAATTTACAAACAAATCTATAATGGGGAGAATTATCGTCGCAGAAAATGGAATCGGAGTCCCAATTTCAAATCCTAGACCAGGCTGTTTGCGTTTTATTTCGGGTTTATGCCTTTGGTAATAACATTAATCCATCTCTTCTTCTTCTCTCGGATATGGGTGAAGGCAGACTGGTTGAGCAATCAATCTAAGAGAAGTAAAAACTCTGAAATTAAAACATGAGGGGTGTTGTTTGAGAGAATTTGTGGACCATTCTTCTTTTATAAGCTTATCCCAAAAGTGTAAGTGGTTCTTCGCCACGCCTTTCTCACCATAAACAAACACATCGTGAATCTAGTTCTGTGGTTCAAATCTTTTACCGAAACTAGTGGACCCTCAAGTGTCAGCAGAGTTCATTACAC
>CAUZXS010003261.1:110000-112500 GCA_963585895.1 Sepioteuthis lessoniana | reverse complement strand
AGATATGGATTGATTTTAATGGCATGTCAACCTGTCGAGTTATTTTATGTCTAGAGGTTTGGGAATTGTGTATTTTACACATTTATATGTTTTTTAGGTATACTCTAACCCGGGGTGGTAGTAGCTGTTTGGTCTCATCTATTGGTCAAATGGATCTGTTGGAAAATTATTGTACTTTTAATTTTATATTTGTGAATAGTTTCGGGAGAGTTTTGTGCAGGTGGTTATTTAATATCAAGTATTCTTATCTAATACAAATAATTTGCAGATCTATTTGACCCATAGATAAGACCCTAACTGAAACTAACATTTCTGGTCAAAGTGGAACTTGAAGTAATATCATCGAAGAAGTACTCCCCACTCCTCAGATTTCGAGAGGTAGAACCTCACCATTAGATGGCCCAGTCGGCTGGGACTGTAGAATACACCGACTGCATCTCTGCAAAGAAGTAAGACTCCACCAACGAGTGTCCTGTGGCCCAGACGGCTGGGGCTGTAGAATACACCGACTGCATCTCTGTAGAGGGGTAAGACTACCCTAATGAGTGTCCAGGATATGACTTTAAGGAAACTGATGGTCAGGCTTCAGTAATGCTGGAGCACCTGAAAGGATCCTATGTATGGGTCAAATAAAACTAAACTGTGTGCTTATGCTAAACTGAATTGTTTCAAATAGAACAGTTTTTAAATTCAACTATGTGCAAACAAAAACTGCGTACTTATGCTAAACTAAATTGTTTGAAATAAAACTGTTTATATGTATAAAAATGGAATTGGCATTAGATAATCTACAATGGTTGTTATACCATGAAACCAAACCAAATCCCACCATTAGATGATGTTTAGTGTCATAATCGGTACATATTTTTTTTCGTTAGGTTGGTCAGAGAATACAGTGTTCTTAAGCCCCTCTTTCAAGGTGTTTAGATTATATAGAAATAATGAATCTAAAAACGACTGCGTACATTTTTTTTTTCGTATGTAATATGGGTTACTTGTGAATATTTATCGTAATTTTTAATAAAAACGACTCAAAGTTTTTGTTTCTTTTTTATAGAATAATGGCAACCTTACAATGCAAATATGGATACGTACTGCTTACTAGTAATTATGGTAAACTTTAAAAAAAGCGAATTCTAGTCCTGAATTTTATTGTAAGGTTGATTTTAAGAAACAGGAGTCGGAAACGAGATTATTCATTGTTCATTACTTTGCCAAGTTTCACGCATTGAGTAACATATCTCTGGCAGAGAAGGGAGACAATTGTGTTTGAATATTTCTTTTATCCGAAAATTAAAACGTGCTAATAATTGCAGAATTAAAATCTTTATTTCCGCATGTCAGTTTGCTCATGCTGTAACTTGTGCAATTTCATATCTTATCTTTCCTCTCTCTTTTTTTTTCTTTCCAGAGATTGCAAATAGATGACAATTACTGTGGTTCTTTGGACATTAACACACCCATTGCAGGCAGCATGCCTGTTGATGCTGAGCCTACACTGACCCTGAAATCGACAACTGTGTCCGCAGTTGCGGTGTCTATTACATATGATTATACGGTGGCGTTTATTGGTACAACAGATGGACGGATTATTAAGGTAAGATTATATTTATTTCTCTTTGAAATTTAGAAAAAAAATTCGACGTAAAACAATACAAATTATTCACTGCATATCTTAAAGGAATCTCAGCGTTCCAATACTGTGGAGTTTGGTAATAGATAATATCTAATGATATCTAATATCTGTTTCGATTGTGTAGTGCCCTGTGTGCTAGTGTGAACATAGACAAGTTGGGGTTTTTTTCTTCTGTTTTACTACATTATCAATCGTGGAAATTTTTTGGCTGCTGCTGCTGCTGTAAAAGCAACAAAACCTTTTATGCTTCTCGACTTCCTTTTCTTCCGTAAGTCTCGCGAAAGAGAGTTCCCGACCCAAGAGGAAACAATTTTAAACAAAGAGAAACTGCTTCAATTTTTTAAGCAGTTATAGATTCTATATTTCGCTAGAAATAATAAAATCCTGCTATCTTTAGTTTCATAGGAAATTAACTTTTTTTAACTTTTACGGGGTGTACTTATTTATGGGTGATATTGCAGAGTCACATGCAGCTTTATTGTTATTGTAATGGACTCGTCGATATGAGTTCTGACCCAGAACGAGGCTGTTGGCATTTCACATTGCGCTAATACACTTGGGAAAAGTATGAAACCAACTATTCTCTCTTCTCTTAACTATGGGTAAATAGTAGTGCTAACTGGGCTTTGATATGGCAACCAGTCAGGGAGAAGGAAAACTCTAAATTCAAACGAATTGTACTTCACTTAAAAAATGATCTTGAATCACGTTCTGCTGTTGGTGGAGCGGTTGGGTAAATGCATCGTTTGGTTTCTTTGTTTAATGACATATGAACCTTCGTGGATTATTTAATGCAAATGTCACTTGTAGAAGTATGGGGAGAATTATATATATGGAAGTAAATGATGGGGAAAAATCCGACAG
>CAUZXS010003261.1:30000-107500 GCA_963585895.1 Sepioteuthis lessoniana | reverse complement strand
TGCATATTTGTGTGTATATATACATACTTTTGTGTGTGCGTGTGTATGGACATATACATAAACCAGAAGAAAAATACAAAGCAGCTGAAAGGATCATTTTTATGTTTTGAGATACCTGGATTTTCTTTTCTTTTTTTTTTCCTTGTTTTTTTTTTTGCCATCACCTTCATGGAGGGAGGTATGTTTTTGGCAAGGCTTTCTTTCTCGAATTTCCAGAAGAGATAATGGCATTGGGGAATGTCTATCTTTTGATCCTATTGTTCTGTGATCCAGCTCTACATTTCCTCATACCGACTTATAAATAAGTGTTCGTTTCTTCCACACGCCATTGTGCCGATCCGACCAAGATGAGTCAGAATAGACCATGTTTGTCTATGCAGCTAACGCTTCGCCATTGTTGGCCTGATTTCAACAAAATTTTCAGTGATTGTTAGAATCATTCCTGGAAAGTTTTTAAACTATAAAAGAAGATCTACCTCAAACTGGTTTTTAAGTCGTATCTCTCTCACACCCTATTTTGCTTTCCTTCTCATTGTAAAAGGGTATCCTTTTTACTGAGTTACACACCCTCTTGGCACTCTTTACGAAAGGCAGATAACTCTCCCCATTTCTATATGTGCTTAAACCCTCTCAGTAGCTGCCTTGATCATTTAATCCAAGTGGTCGCACAGTCTAAAAATGAAAAGGCTGAGAAACCATTTTTTAATTGCTTCTCAGTAAAATAATAAAATCAAATATTTATTCAAAATATTCATGAAATTTTAGTGCCTCTGAGATATCCAAATGAACCTGAGGCTGTCTTCTGTACGTCATTCTCGGTCTAACCAAGACAGTAACAGTGGGAAAATAAGTAATAAAACAAATCAAACATTCTTTACATACGAATAGTAAGTAAGTAAAGTCGGCGACCGTAGTCGAGGGCGACCAGAAGGCACCCTTTTCAATAGCTACTACACAGAGATGTAGGGGAGAGTGCTACTCCATTCCCTGGATTGCTCCACTTTATTCTTGATGCATACCTTATATTGCTGAGTTTTAAGCAAGGAGGTATTAGGTACCATTTTTAAAGTCTTTGGTATGACGCGACCTGGGATTGAACCCAGATTTCCCAGACCATTGGCGAACATTCTACCTACTATGCTAATACGCACCATTGGCCTAATGAGTATAGTGTTCCCCAATGGTCCAGGAGACAGGGGTTCAATCCCAGGTTGAGTCATACCGAAGACTCAAAAAGTGGCACTTGTTGCCGCCTTGCTTAACACTCAGGATTACATGGTACGGCTCAAGGGTAAAATGGGACAATTCAGGGAATGGAGTAGCGCCCTCTCCAAAACTTTGGTGTGGTAGCTATTGAAAAGAGAGCCTTCTGGTAACCCTCGGCTAAGGTCGCCAACTTTACTTTATATACGAATAATAATCCTAAACATTAATAAAAACGACTTCGTCCTTTATTTTTAATCATGATCATCTTATTCATATTATATACAGGTTCTAAGTACTGCACATGAATAATTATCCAAAACTTTAATAAAAGCGACTCTACATCCTTTACTTTTAATTATGGCCATCTTACAACCCGTATGTAATATGGATAAGTACTACTCACGAATAATTGTGCTAAACTTTAATAAAAGCGATTCTACGTTTTCCTGCTGCCCATCTTACAACCCGTATGTATTATAGATAGATAAGTGCACTAGTTTATGTAAAGATAAACATCTTGAATGTATTGAACAACACAAAGCCTTTTACATAGATTTCCGCAATTTGCTTAGTCAGGTGATTGCTTTAATACAATGGCTGCCACCTTGCATTCGGATATGGCAATCACGTGACATCATTTTGCACGATATCCAACAATACCTCTGCTTGTATCATATTTTTTTAAATTTTTTTATTTGTATCGTGAGAAAAGACAATGCAATAAAACAATTGCACTCACTAAGCTTCAACCAGGTGAATCCAAAAAACGAGAGCCCGCCTATTCCATTCCACCTTCTCCGAGATGGATGGTTTATCAAAACCTTGGGAATCATCACAAGTGGCAGAATAGCCAGACCAAACTTCACTGTTACAGATGTCTTTTTTGCACTTTACTGCATGAGTATGCTAGGTGACTGTTGATTCTACAAGACTGTTTCAAGCTCCTGATGCCATTCAGTAATTCTTAAAATTCTTGATATAATCGAGATAAATATGAAATGTTTATTAGAATTCCTCACTCTTTCCTAAAAAGATGTATCAATATCATCACGGTCCATTGGTATAATAGGAACCCAACAGTTTCATAGTAAATCATTATGCTTGAGTGTGTAGAGGGATTGAATACTAAATCACCTGTGGATTTACAACGTGAAACTCTTAGTTGTGAGCTTTTATCCTTATGTGACTTAATGCATGAAAATATTGTGATATTGCTTTGCATTTTTGTGCGTAGACCACTATGGATATTTTACTGATTAAAAACGCTTCTTGCATTAAAATTTAGTTATATATATATATATATATAGCTGATTTATTCATTAGCTCATTTTTTTTGTGAGTGTGTATATATATATATATATATATATATATATATATATATAAACCATATGTGTGTGTGTGTATATATATATATATATATATATATATATATATATATATATATACCATAACTCTGAAAAAACGCTTCTCGCATTAAAATTTAGTTTATATATATATATATATATATATATATATATATAAACCATAACCCTGAAAAAACTACAATTCATATAAAGAGTTTTATAAAAGCGATACACTTAAATTGCTCTCAGAGAATATCATATTTACCAACCCCTCCGCTCGAGCAGGATATGACACAAGGTCAATTTTTAAGCAGAGTTTAACAGGTTTGAATTCAGAGTTTTCCTTCTCCTAGACTAGTTGCCTCACCAAGGCTGAAGAACCTAGTCTGCCCTACTATTTACCCATAGCTGGAGGGAGAATAATTGGATTCATACCTTTCTCAGAGAATATAGCCATTTCCAGCCGGATTCGCAACTAGATAATTTTGATTTCATGCAGAATGCTTCACACCTTACTAAACAGAAGGGCCATTATCAACATTGTGCTCAGTTACAAGTTCATAGGTTGGCTAGTTCTATATATTTTTAGATTATTATCTTTATCATTGTTGGTTTTAGCTCACTGTCTTGTCCGATTTATTCTTCCACCTTGTTTAAGTCTATACTTACATCTTGAGATTTTGGAAAATCCTGAACTACCTATGTAGTAGTAGATGATAGAAGAGATATTTATTGATATATCTACACTTAGGTATCAGTTCGATTTTTTTTTCTTAGTGATTAAGAATCCTGTAAAGGCTGCCCCTTCTGGCTTTTCTTTTCTTTTCTTATTTTAATTTGAAATTTTATTTTTCCTTTTTTAATTTACTATGTAATTATGGGTTACCTGGAATCATCCTGTTACTAGAGAAGTAATAATGTGCCTGCTCCCCATATCCTTTGACAACAACTTATAAATTAACTGATGAAACAGTGGGATAAACTAGAGTATAAAAAACTGGAGTATAAAAAAAATAGAGTGGCTTGTTGAAAGCAGCTTAGATAGATGAATTTTGAAAATTCAGTTGCAGGTTGAGCAAAACTGAAGGGAATATATATATATATATATATATATATATATATATATATATATATAATGGACTTTAGAAATATCTTTTTTTTGTATTACCAGACCTTTTCTCCAGTAACCTTTACTTTTCTTCCAACTTTTTCAGTTTTTTTCTTTAATTTTTTTTTTAAAGATTTTTCTTTTCCTTTTTCTTTTTTCTTCTGTTTTCTTTTCTTTTCCTTTCCTTTGCTTTTCTTTTTGTTTTTTGTTTTTTCTTTTGCTCTTTTCCTATTTCTGTTTGCTTTTTTCTTTTTTTTCTTCCTTTTTCTTTCTTTTTTCTTTTCTTGTTTCCTTCTTGTTTTCCTTTTTCTTACTTCCTTCTTTTCTTTCTCCCTTTTTCTTTCTTTCTGCATTTTTATTCTTTTTTCTTTCCTTGTTTCTTTCCTTTTTCTTTTTTCTTTTTTCTTTTTTCTTACTTCCAGCTTTTCTTTATTCCTTTTTCTTTCTTTTTTTTATTCTTTCTTTTTTTCTTTCCTTTTTTCCTTCCCTTTTTTTTTCCTTTTTCTTATTTCTTGTTTTCTTACTTCCAGCTTTTCTTTATTCCTTTTTTCTTTCTTTTTTTTATTCTTTCTTTTTTCTTTCCTTTTTTCTTCCCTTTTTTTTTCCTTTTTCTTATTTCTTGTTTTTTTCTTTTTTCTTTTTTTCTGAAATTTTTTCCTTTTTCTTTCTTTTTTTCTTTCTTTTTCAGCTTTCTAGATTAATTTTTACTCTTGTATTCTTTCTCTTTTTTCTTGTTTTCATTTTCGTCTTTCTTTGTTTGGTTTGTTTTTTTCTTTTTTTCTTTTTCTTTCTTCAGCCTCCTGGTGAGGGTATGAGGGTAGAAAAAATCCCTTGCTTACTTGTTGTTTATTAGTATGACATTTTCACACCTACCCTCACCTCAGATCTTTCTTTCTCTACATTCACATCATCAGCATCATCTTCATGATGGCCTCAGATAAATGAGATTTATTTATTTATTTTTTTTCCACATACTTGCTTAATGAGTTGACTTCAATTGGCAGCCAGGGCAAGACCAGAAAAGGTGGGAGGGGCACTGGGTAAAGTGCCCCTCCCACCCTCAACATCCACTAATGTCACTTCAGAACAAGAGAAAATGATGTCAGTCTATACCATTGCAAAGTTCAATAACTTGCTTGTCCCTATTGACACACACACACACACACACGCCTACATGCTATTTATATCAGAATATACACATACACTTGCTCCCTATGCTAGGGTATATAGGAATACACACAGACACACACATGCACACACACACACACACACACACGTATTGTTGTGTGCAAAAGTTCCTTGTGCTTTCGTTTTTGAAAAAGAAAGACTGAATACACACAATATATGTGGGATAAAAAGCAGAGTAGACTGGGTTCTCTAAACTTGAAGAAGGAAAAACTTTTAATTCAAAACACAACTGATCTTGAGAAGTGAACTCTGATCACAAATTCTGCTATTCTGTGAGATGCAGAAACTCTGAAGGAATATATCAGCAAAACAACAGTTTGAGAGAAGAGTATTGTGGTCTTACGGATGATGAACATGACAATGTCAATGGGAGAGCACAGTTGCTCAAGTTAGGAGAGTGCCATAACAAGAAGGAAAACTTATTATTGAAGAAGCTACTGCCCTAACATGCAGGATAAAATAATAAACAACACTTACTGGTTTGGCTGGCGTGCAGCTAACAGACAATAATATATCAATGAGCGGGCCAGTATATATGCACGCTAGCATAGCCACTCCTGGCTGGCTGCCAATCACAACATATGGAGTGGACTGGACCACCTGCACATCGTGGAACGCCCCGATGCGCATATAATATTCCCTTCCTCATACTCAAGTCCATATTCACTTTGATGCATAATTCAACACGTGAACTACACTTGAATACAAGATACAACTGAACTTTGACAATTATATCGTGTGATGGTTGAGATTACTGGTTATCATACCATGTCACTGGAGTATAATCACAATCACTCATAGAATGGTATTCATGTCACACAAGCATTTGCCACTGTAATCTTCTGATGTACAGCAGTTTCTTTTTTCTCCTTTATCATCTGTGGGTTGAGTACTTAAATGAAGAATTGCTGGCTGCCACATACATGTAAATGCAAAGCTCTTCTTATGAATTTAGTACTCCGGTAGCCAATAAGAATATATGTGAATATATACCTTAAAAACTCCTTCACTTACACTGTAATGATGATAGCTCAGGGATAAGATATCCTACTGATTTAGAATCAACCAGGTTTCAATTCCAGCATGAAACATCTTGCATGTCTAGCCACACTGAAAAGTTGTGATACAACAAAACAGTCTGTTTGTGGATGACAGTGTGTGTGTGTGTGTGTGTGTGTGTGTGTGTGTGTATATATGTATAGGTTGTTATGTGTGGTATGAATGTGTATATATATAAGTTGTGTGTGGTGTATATATATATATATGTGTATATCCATGTGTGTGAGTAGGTATGTTTGTATACAATACGTGTATGTATGCATCTAAATGTGTCTGTGTGTGTATATATATATATATATATATATATATATATACACATCTGTGTGTGTGTATATATATATATATAGATACACACAAAGATGTGTATATGTATGTATCTTTTTGTGTGTGCATATATATATATATATATATATATATAGGCATCCAATCTTCAGCTTCGTGTAAAATAGTAGTGTATTTGCTATTTTGCTAGGGAAATTATTTGAGGAGAAGGAAAAACTCTGAATTCAAAACCTGAGGAGTGTTGTTCAGGAGAACCTGTGGCATATTGGTGCAGTATTCTTTTGTTATCAGTTCATCCTTGATGTGTGGTTGTTTCTACACAAACCCTCTTCACTATAAACAAATCATCTGTGTAGGTAGTTCAACTGTTCATATCTTAAACAGAGCTGTTAGACCCTCAAACTTAAAGAGAAATAGGAAAGACCATCATATATGAAGTGAAGTTGGTGACCTTAGTCGAGGGCGACCAGAAGGCTCCCTTTTCAATAGCTACTACACCGAGGTGTAGGGGTGGGCGCTACTCCTTTTCTCTGGGTTGCTCCATTTTATCCTTGACATGTACCTTATAATGCTGAGTGTTAAGCAAGGAGGTATCAAGTACCATTTTTAAAGTCTTTGGTATGATGTGAGCTGGGATTGAACCCAGGTCTCCCGGACCATTGGCAAACACTCTACCCTCTTGGCCAATATATATATATATATATATATATATATATATATATATGTGTGTGGTTTGTGTTTGTTTGTATATATAATTCCTGCCAGTAATCTAACTTCCTGTCTTTATCTATGATGAATTTCTTATACCTCTTTAATCGTTTTCAGTTTGTCAAATTCTTTGCCCATATTCTTTCCTTTCTTCTCTCTAACCTCCAACTCCCATCCAAATGAGCTGTTATACACTTTTCCCTTCTTCTCTCAGGAAAACATGGAGATGACATTTTTCCTTTTGTTAGAAGGGGCCATTCTGTGGATGGGTGTGGTCCTTACACCTCAGCTGAGCCTCATTTAATATCCTTTGGTTGGATTTGAGAGAAAATTGACCATTCAATTTTTGCATGATTCACACTGCTTAAACCTTGGATGAAATTCTGATGTGAGTCACTGCCATTATCGTGTGTTATTCAAACTAATATCTTTATCCGTAAATGTTTTAATACAACACTGGAACCTAGATTTTTTCTTTGGTCTGTCTTTTGGTAAAGAATTTCATAAGTCATTGCTCTTAATGTATATATTCTCCAGACTAATATCCCTATCTCTGTTGTTTTTATTACTACACTAACATGAACATTTCTAGTTTATTTTGATATTAATTTATCAGGTCTAAAACATATTGGATTGGAGACCTTATTTACCAATCAACCTTTATGTACACACACACACACACACACACACACATGTGCATACATACATACATATATATATGAATAAATATATATATATATATATATATACACTCTAGATATTATGAAAATTATTTCTGCTTTTACCACAATCTAGTTTGTTTATGTCAATTTAAATAATTTTAGTACATTGGAATCAGGATAGATAGATACAAATTACTATCACAGACAGCTCTTTCAGAACTAGAATCAAAATATTAGTTAAAATCAATCAATTCTTTCTGTTTCCTGTATTTTTCTCATAAAATATTGAATGCCTGTAAGTATATACACACACACACACACACACATATATATATATATATATATATATATATACTTATTGTGCTATCTCTGTAGTCACATGTGCAGAAGAAAAAGTTGTTTAATTGGGAAAAATATTGAGTAATTACTCATATAAATATATAAGGAGTTATTTTTGGATTGTTACATAGTTATATTTTTGTTTACAGTTTCATAATGAATAATAATTGATAATTTCCATTTTGGTTGTATAATTTTCTTCTCAAAATAATAAGATTCATTTAGAAAAAAAGTAACTTTTTTATTTTATTTTTTAAAAAATTTCATAAAGGTGTACTTATTGATGGGTGACTGTAAATATAATAACATTACTCTGTCAAAGAATTATCTTAACCACTGCCATGACCTTATGCCAAACTTGGTGAAATACACTGCTATCTTTTATATGAACTTATATGACAGGATGTTAAAAAAATCATTCTTTAGAACTTTAATAGAGTAATTTTTGTACAGACACATGTAATATTTGCATATTTGTGCACAATGTTATTTTATTCTAATAAGAAAACAAATCTTTCTCATATCTGTTTGTCCTGTCAGTGGGGTTTAGAAAACATTGAATGTATCCACTGCATAGGGGAACGACCCCACCTCAATAAAAGGAGTGTCCTCAGTATGACAATAAACCTCACCTGATGATGAGGCTTCCATTTTGAAAATATTGGGAGTGCGCATTACCCTTTCATTGCCATTACTCCCAGGTCCACTCTGACCCAGAGTGTTAGTATTTGTCAGGGTCCCATCTATGGGTCACATAGATCTGTTTAAAAATGATGCATATTTGATTGGGTCATGTGTAAAAAAAACTGTTGTAACCTTACAAAAAGGTTACTGAATGAGAAATAACCAAAACGGAGGTTGAAAAATGAAATGGAAATCTTTATAACATTAACAAAATTCAATACTTGCCTGATGAAGGTAACTGCTGCTAGTGGTGACAACTTAGTATATTTTCACTCCCTCACAATAGTCTCCAACATATTTATGAGGAATGGGACATATCCATAAATGTTCATAGGTAGGGTATATAACAAAAACCTTTTAAGAAACCTGTGCCAAAAAAAAATGTAAATATGAACTTATGATCAATGCAATTCCCTAATCTCTAGGCATAAAATCACCCTTTACTGGTTAACATGCCTTTAAAATCTATCAATGTAATGTCTGTCTCTTTCTCTCTCTCTTTCTTTGTGTGTGTGTGTGTATATATATATATATATATATATATATATATATATATATATATATATATAGTCATCCATAGACAGATCTGTTTCGTTCTATCAGAACTCATCAGTGTGGCTAGACATACTAGCTTCCCGTAGCTGGGATCTAAACTCAGTTGACTCAAATGCCAATCCAAGCTTCTACCCCTCAGCCATGAGTAACTTGTTATATTTACCAACCCCTCCGCTCGGGCAGGATATGACACAAGGTCAATTTTTAAGCGGAGTTTAGCAGGTTTGAATTCAGAGTTTTCCTTCTTGTAGACTAGTTGCCTCACCAAGGCTGAAGAACCTAGTCTGCCCTACTATTTACCCATAGCTGGAGGGAGAATAATTGGATTCATACCTTTCCCATGGGTATTAGTGCTATGTGAAATGCAATCTGTCTCGTCCAGGATTTGAACTCGTGTCACCGTGTCCATTCCCCACGACAATAACCATTACACCACGGGCACCTCCGGACGCCATGAGTAACTAGTAGCATCAAAGTAAATTTTAAACGGTTATGAATCACAATTACTATTGTTTACATACATCTGCTTAACAGCTACCGAGATCTCAATTCATATATGAAGAGACTTGCAATAAACACTAATGGCAATGGGATTACTTCATTCACTTAGAGAACTCAATGTTCCGTAGGGGAGTGGGGAGTATATATATATCTATATAGTCATCCACAGACAGATCTGTTTCGTTCTATCAGAACTCATCAGTGTGGCTAGACATACTTGCTTCCAGTAGCTGGGATCGAAGCCCGGTTGACTCAAACGCCAATCCAAGCTTCTACCCCTCAGCCACAAGTAACTATATATATATATATATTTATTTATGCTGCAATTTTTCATGCAACAAGTCTTAATGAATGTGACAGACATGTCATGTTTATCTTTTCTTGTCTCCTTTCAAATGAGCATATAAAAGGACTAAGAATTCTCTATTGTTTTTTCTTTTAGTTCTAAGCAACTATTCTCTTGCTTTTATTTAGAACAAGAATGAAATTCAACACATTTTCTTTTATTAAGTTCAAATTTTTTTGCTGTCTCCCTGTTTTACTTGGGGTTTTTATCCTGAAAAATGATTGGAGACCACTGCTGTAGACAGTTCACTGAGCCATAAAATAGTTTTAATTAGAAAAGGAGTTTGTGCGAATATTACCAGAGTTAGTTAATGATGTAGGAAAATAAAGAAAAATGTAATCATTGCTGCCGGATGAAAAAGTCTTTGTCTTTTTTAAATACTTGTTATTGGACAACATCTGCTTCTAAAGACCTTGCTATTAGTTAAAGCTTTGAGCACAAATTTGTCTTGTAATAAGAAGGCTGGAAAGAGTCATGGTAACATTCCTCAGAAATGCCTCATGTACCTTAGGGCACAAAGAATTGTTATTGCTTAGATTGGGGGTCTCAAACCTTTTCTTCTCCTCCCACACACTCTGACACTTTTAAAAATGATTCCAATATGCCCCTGCAATGTGAAATATTATTCTGGGCAAATTACTTGCATTAGATAGGATTACTTGATAATGATGATTATTAGATTGGACTAGTTACATGAAACCATTTAATTCATGTAAATTATTAGTATTAAAACTAGTTACCTGGAACTATAATTGTATGCTAAAGATTATTATTAGTTACTTGAAACTGTAAAATTGTGTGGACAAATTAGTATTAGAATACTTGATAGCATATAAGTATAAATTATTAGTATTAAGAATAATTATAATTATGTACTATGATATTTTTTATTAGTTACTTGAAGGCTTAATTTTGCACAAATTATTTGTATTTGATTAGAATACTTGAAACTATATTACTATACTAATTATATTTATTAAGAATAGTTACTTGAAGCAATCCTAAGTTGGGTTATACCAAAGACTTTAAAAATGGTACTTGATACCTCTTTGCTTAACACTCAGCATTATAAGATACATATCAAGGGTAAAGTGGAGCAATCCAGGGGAAGGAGTAGTGCCCTCCCCTACACCTCAGTGTAGTAGCTATAGAAAAGGGAGCCTTTGGGTCGCCAACTTTACTTACTTATAATTGCTTACAAATAATGATTATCATCAGTTATTTGAAATCATATATTAGCTTGAAAAAAAAAAAGGCTGGCTTTGGTATTATATAACCCAATAAATGTTGACATGCCATTGAAACAACCAGCCAGTGAGTAATCAGATTGAACTCACATATCCATTACCTACACAAGCCATAATACGTTGAGTGTCTCATAACCCTTTTGTGCCTTTTCTCTAAGTAATACCTACCCACTTACCTAAAAGAGATGAAGGCCAAATTTATTGCATGGCACCTGAGGCATCTTTCTTGGGGAATGTCAACAAGACCATGAATTTTTGTAATGACCAAGCATGACTTGTTTTATGCATGGTCCCTAGCTCCCCTGTTATAAAATTACTTCATTTTTATTTGGTAGGAAGTTGGAAAAACATCACATCTTATGGGTAATTTAATGCCAAAATTTCATTTAAAAAATTTGTGTGTATGCTTTCAGGGTTGGGTCTGATCGCATATCAACTCTTGTAGGTTATTTAATACCAAATCCGCTTTATACATATATATTAAATATATGATTTGTAAACACATTTTGTCAATAACATATTTAAATGAGCCTGGAGTAATTTTTTATTTGCTCACAGTTAAATAGTTTCAAGCATTTCCATCTAATATAAATTTTTCTATTTACTATTAATCATTTGTTTGTGTACATTTAAATGGAGATTTAAATGAGTTAGAAGTAATTTGTTTGCATACGAATATTGCTGTTTCTACACAGTTGAATGGTTTCAATGATTGCTATCTAACACTTTTAATTCGATTCAATTAGAATCATTTTTTGCACACTGTGAAGTGGTTACAAGTATTGCTATTTAACTCTAATTATTCTATTTACTATTACTCATTCATTTGAACAGTTAAGTAATTCCAAGTATTGGTACATATCACTAACAATTCAATTCAACAGGAGTCATTTGTTTACACACACTTAAATGATTAAACTGTCCTATTTCTTACAATTCAGTTCAGTATAAGTCATTTGTTGCACACAGTTTAAATGTCAAAAAGTTCAATTTGATCCATAGATGGGACCCTATCAGGTGCTCCCACTCTGGGACAGAGTGGACCAAGTAGCAATGATATTGAAGGAGTACTCCATATTCATCAGAGTTCCAGCAAAACTGGAGCCTCACCATCAGATTGTTTAATGTCCTATCCAAGACACACACTGGGAGAGGTTACCCCTCTGCAGAGATGCAATTGGTTTATTCTACAGCCAATCTAACAGGGCTTATGGTTTCAGGTAGTCCAATTTTATACAAATAACTTATACACATGTATATTGTTTCAAGTGACAATGATTATTTGTAGGCACATAGTTATATCGTATCATATATCTTATACATATATCTAGCACGTAGTTATGTTATTAGATATTCCTATCAATACTAGTAATTTTCAAACAGGTCTATTTGACCCATAAACAGACCAAAACTATCACTCTGGATCAAAGTGGACTTGGAAGTAATAGCAATGAAAGGAGAAACTACACATTCCAAATCTCAAGAACAGGAGCTTCACCAATGGATGCAGTTTAGTGTCATGCCCAGGACATCTCTCTTTTTGAGGAGTATCTTACAACTCTACAAGAGATTGTCAGTGTATTCTACCCCCACCTCCTGCTGATGGGGTAAAAGTAGAAATAGTTTAAGGGTTACAGTGGATATAAAGGCACTGAGCATTATGATTATTGACATAAAAATAGAATTGGTAACCAAAGTTGAATTCCTGGATGGGGTTGTTTGTGTATGAACTTGCGCTAAAAGGTAAAGTTACAAATTTGTCTTCCGCCCAGCATCAGGTGAATCATTCTGCTGACCCGACATTGGGTTTATCTGCATTGCTTTACAAATACCATGCTGCTTCCTGTAGCTTCTGAGGTTTAACTTCCAGGATAAAAAGAATATTTCCCTGTATATTCCTTAAGTTTTAAGTCAGTTAAAGTTCATCTATTTATTTCTTATTTGTCCCTTTTCTAATTCCACAGTCGGCCTCTTGTCTTTGGTTCTCTTGATACACTTGGAATTTCTTGAATTTATTTCAAAGTTCGTCACATGGTTTCATACAGGATTGGAGAAATGTCTCGTCAACATCTGGTCTAGAAAAATTCAAATCACTGACTTGGATTTTGAATACAAGCAGTGATTGTGTCAATTCTACTGTATGGATGCACCACATGGACGCTAAGTGTATTGAGAAAATGTGAGACTCGAATTGCACAAGAATTCTATGTGCTATATTGAACAAATCCCGGAAGCAACATCCTACAAAACACCAGCTGTACAGCCAACTACCTCCCATCTTGAACACCATTCAACTAAGACAAGACATGCAGGTCACTGTTGGAGAAGTAAGGATGATCTTAAAAGCAACATTCTCCAATGGACGCCCTTCACACAGATATGCAAGTGTTGGATGACCCACTAGAACCTGTCTACAGCAGCTCTGTACAGATACAGGATGTAGTCTAGAAGACCAGCCAGAAGGGGTAGATGAGAGAGACGAATGGCAAGAGAGAGAGAGTTAGGGAAGCTAGCAGCATCACTAGATGATGATAATGAATCTATCTCTTCTCTCCTCAGCTATGGTTAAACAGTAAGACTGGATTCTTTAACCTTGGTAAGGCAACCCATCTAAGAGAAGGAATAATTGAATGAAAACCAGCTTTCCTCAGCTTAGAAATAAGCATTTTGTCACATCAGGTTGGGTAAATACATACAATGGATATGACTATTGAACTACTGTAGGGAGGAGTCCCTATGATTTAGTGGGAGGAGTCCCAATGGTGTAGTAGGAGGAATCCCTGTGGTGTAGTGGGAGGATTTTATGTGGAATAGCAGGAGGAATCCCTGTGGTTTAGTGGGAGGAGTCTCTATGGTGTAGTGGGAGGACCCTGCAGTTTAGTGGGAGGAGTTCCTGTTGTATAGTGGGAGAAGTCTCTATGGTGGTGTCATGGGAGGAGTTCCTATGGTGAAGTGGGAAGAGTCCCTGCAGTTTAATGGGAGGATTTTCTGTAGTTTAGTCGGAGGAGTCCCTATAGTTTAGTGGGAGAAGTCCCTATGGTTTAGTGGGAGGAATCCCTATAGTTTAGTGGGAGGATTTCATGTGGTGTAGTGAGAGGAATCCCTGTGGTTTAGTGGGAGGACTCTCTATGGTGTAGTGGGAGGAGTTCCTGTTTTATAGTGGGAGAAGTCTCTATGGTGGTGTAGTAGGAGGAGCCCCTGCAGTTAAATGGGAGGAGTCTATAAGGTGTAGTGGGTGGAATCCCAATGGTGCAGTGCGAAGAGATCCTGTGGTTTAGTGGTTAACATGCTTGACAGTGACACCAATTTTAAACTCTGAATTTGCTATTGCATTCACTTTTGGACAAATACCCTTGGGAAAGATATGTACCTCTTTATTGCTCCCCACCCCACCATCTATGAGTTTAATAGTACCACTACTATTCATCAATATGGATAGCTTTGGTATTAATTCTTGAAGGTTGATATGCCATCAAAACAAAGAATTCAAACCATAAAAGAACTGTGGATTAATGTTTTTGAAATTTAAAACTGCATATCCATGTTATATTAACAGAATGAAATTAGAATACTTTAATGTTTCCTATAAGCTTCATGTTATTCTTCAAATCAAGCTACAGCAAATCACCCCCTAGGGGCCAGTACCGCCCACATCCAGGTCCCTTGATTTTAAAAGAAAGACATCCACAACTGAGCATGTTAGAGAACACCCCTTCCCCCTCCGGCTTAGATTAATTGTTTCATTTGTGCATGAAAGAGTTGAACAGTTATATGCCAAAAGCTCTTAATTACACAAAAGAATTTCTCACTTTTGAGAAAGTGTTTCTGGCAATTTAGATTTAAACTGTCTAAATGTTTTGTATTCTTGTGGTTTTTTTGTTTTTGCTTTTGCTATATATTTTTGCTTTTTTTCTTGGTTTCATTTCTAAGTGGAAGTGATCTGTTTAATTTACTGATTTCTATAATCATTTTCTGATGATAATGTAAAATAAACATTGACATATCATTCTTGTCTGTCACTCTAGTTTTACTAATCAGTATTGATTTCAGAATGTAGGAATCTCCCAGTTATCTGCAAAAGACTTGTAGTTAATAAGGTCATGGAATTAAGTATAGCAGAAAAAATTTATACTTTTATCATGAAACAAATCTGGCAGTGTCTAAAAGTTTAATATCTATTATATACAAAGATATAACATTATATTATATCATATAATATTGTATATATATATATATATATATATATATATATATATATATATATATATATATAGTTTATTGTTCTTACTAGTTCACTTCATCAGTTAATAGAGGACCAAATATTGCAATATTGTTAAATAGTGTTCAATATCAATGATAGAGCATTTTCATATATATATATATGGTACTGTCTGTGACCCTGGGCTTCATGCAATCAGCAATCATCAGACAGAGTCTGTCCAATGATTGCTGATAGCAGGAAACCCAGGGTCATATATATATATATATATATATATATATATATATATATATATAGGCAATTTTTTGATGGAAGCAAGTCTGAGTGTAAGAGACAATTTCTAAGACAGGTCATTTTTCCCTTACTAGAATATTGGGACTATACAATTTTCTTATTTTACTACATTGTGCCAGACAAAAGAAAACCTTGATTTTTTTATTCAAGAAATATTTAATGAAGTAGTAGATCCTTTAAAATAGGCAGCCTGTCTGGATGGTTTTAGACTAAACATTCCTAAATTTACAAATGTCATTTTCAGTCCAACCTCTAGAATGTCCTACCCCAACCTCTTTTTTTTTTTATGTGAATTGTCCAACATCTGTATTTACAGCTGAACCCTGAACAGGTGTCAGTGTAACTATTTTTTTATCAAACTGGTTATTATCAAGCAAAGCCTAAACATGTGCCCCATTTTAACCACCCTGGGAATTACCACTACCCTATTCATCCTGTCATCTCCCACATTATGGACTGCTTACCCTGTAAATCAAGCAACCATATACTGACCTCTGAAGACAAAAAATACATTTACCCTCCCATTCCCAGTAAAAAATACATGTTCCCAACTTGGCCTTTTTTATCTGTTTTTTATTTTTAAATTTTCTTTCTTTATTTATTAATAGGAAGCTTGTAATTTTATATAAGGTATGTGCATGGCCTGTGATGAGGCTGGATAATTTGGGGGTGAGAACTGATTGCTTTAATAAGATTACCATCACCTCCAGCTAACTTTGAAGTTATTTTATATTTGCTATTTTTGTATGCTCTCTAGACAATGAATTTTCTTTATTTTCAAAAGGTGGGGTGTAAACTTGAAGAATTCCCTTACACACACACACACACACACACACACACACACACACACACACACACACACACACACACACACACACACGAGCAAGCAAGCAAGCAAGCAAAGACACACACACTTGGAAGTATTTATGGTTTAGGCCATTGGTGAGCTAAGTTCAAATCCTATATGAAGCTGTTTGTTTTTCATTTCATGATAATGGTCTTGAGAAAGATATGAATCCATCTATTCTCCCTCAGCTATATGTAAATAGTAGAAAAAACTGGTTTCTTTAGCTTAGGTTTGGCAACCAGTCTAGGAAAAGATAAAACTCTCTATTCAAAACAATTGTACTTTGTTTAAAAAACTGTCCTTTTGTTGCATCCTGCTCATTGGAGTTTGGTTTGGTTATATGGTACATCAACCATTAATTAATACGAATCCATTTGTATACATATAAACAGTTCTATTTCAAACAATCCAGTTTAGTCATCAAAATTAAATGGTTCCAAGCATCACTAACAATTCAATTAAACATCAGTCACCCATCTTATCACAGTCAAATGTTAAAATAGTTCCCCTTCAAACAACTCAATTTAGCATAAGTACGCAGTTTAAATGCCAAAACAGTTCTATTTCAAACAATTCAGTTTAGCATAAGCATACATTTTAGTTCTATTTAAACCATAGATAGGACCCTATCAGGTGCTATCACTCTTGGCCAGAGTTCACCGGGGAGTGGTGGCAATGATGGGGTACTCTACATTCCCCAAATCTCCAGCATCACTGGAGCCTGACTATCATATCCAGGACACTTGCAGAGATGCAGTCAGTGTATTCTGCAGCCCCAGGTCCAGAGAAGTTGAGTGAATATATATGGAATATAAAACAAATATTCTTTTTAATTTTATCTTGTTTCTTTAGAGTGTCCATTTTTGTAAAATTCTTGGTTTCCTGATTATTTTTCCAATTATTTTAGATGATATTCTAATTACAGAAAGGCTTTTGTTTCCCATTTACTTTGTAACTATTGGGTTTGGTTTGGTTTGGTTTGTTTTTTTGGCATATCAACCATTGTAGGTTATTTAATGCTAAATCTAGTTTATTCATCCCTAACATTAGTCATTTGTTTACTTACAGTTCAGTGATCAAACAGTTCTATTTCAAACAATTCAATTTTGCATAAGTTTACATTCAGTTGAAATGTCAAAAAGTTCTCTTTGACATACATAGGACCCTATCAAGTACTACCATTCCGGGTCAGAGTGGACCTGGGAGTGATGGCAATGAAGTGGCACTCCACATTCCCCCAAACTCCAACAATTCTAAATCCTCACCATCAGATTATCTAATGTCATATATAGGACACTCATTGGGTAGGGGCAGGTCTTACCCTTCTGTAGGGATGCAGTCGGTGTATTCTAAACCCCAGCTGACAGATGGTTGCTTGTTTGGGTTTTATGGCATATCAACCTTTTTAGGTTATCTAATGCCAAATCCATTTTTATACAAATAGTCAGTTCTATTTCAAACAATTCCATTTAGCATGAGTACACAGTTTAATTGTCAGAAACATTTCTATTTCAAGCTATTCTGTTAATTCAAGCAATTCTAATTCAAACAATTCAGTTTAGTATAAATATAGATTTTCTCCACACACAGTTAAATGTCATAACAGTTCTATTTCAAACAATTCAGTTTAGCTTAAGTACAGTTTCAATGTTAAAGATAGTTCTATTTCAAGCAGTTCAGTTTAGCTTAAGTACACAGTTTAATTGTCAAAAATATTTCTATTTCAAGCTATTCAGTTTAGTCAAACAGTTCTAATTCAAACAATTCAGTTCAGCATAAGTATGCAGTTTAGTTCTATTTATCTCATTGATGGGGCCCTATCAGATGCTACCACTCCAGGCCAGAGTGGACCTAGGAGCAATGGCAATGAAGGGGTACTCTGCATTCCCCGAAGCCCCTGGAACCTCACCATCACATTGTTTAGTGTCATATCTAGGACACTCGTCTGGGGAGTTCTTACCCCTCTGCAGAGGTGCAGTCAGTGTATTCTACAGCCCTCCACAGCCAACTGGGCAACTGGGCTACAGAGGAGTTGAGTGAATACATACAGAATGTATAACAAATATTCTTTTTAATTTTAACTTTTTTTTTAAAGTGTCCATTCTGGTAAAATTCTTTATTTCCTGATTAATCTTCATAATATTTCATTTGATATTCTAATGACAAAAAGGCTTTTGTTTCCTATTTACTTATTAACAATTAACTCTGCTTACTCGAAATACTTGCTCTTTGTATATCCCTGCTTTACCTATGGATTTTCTTTGAAAAATTCTAATGCCACCTTGGACACCTTCAGTGGTGTAATTGTTAGCTAACTAGGTGAGCACTAGATGTCCTAAATTTCTTGCCTTATGTCCAACTTAGGGAAACTTCGTAAATGATGACTCTAAAATGTCACTCAGTCAGTTGGTCCCATTTGTTTGATCATCAAGGACTGACTCATTATTGTTGACTTGGTTTTATTTTTATTTAATTGGATTCACACCACTAGTGCCATGATGTCCATGGTAAAATTGAATTTTTTATTTCCATGAAGAATGTTTAGTGGAAACTTTCTCTAAATCTTGTTAGATGAACTCATTAAATATAAGAAAAAATGTTGCAATCTTTGATGATACAATCAACTGATGTATCTTTGTTAAAAAGTCAGTATATGGCTGGTATATACATGTACACTATAAATGCTAATGATTTTACCGTAGAAAGGCATTCAAAATCAAGTAGAAAGAGGTTGTCAGTGGTCAGGAATTAATGTAAGTATAACAGATAGAATAGAGCTAAGTAAGCAAGTTGGTTGCACTTAATCATAGGTAGCCTGAAGGCTCCCTTTTCAATAGCAAGTACACCAAGGTGTAGGGCAGAGTGCAACTCCTTTCCCTGGATGGTTCCACTTACCCTTGATCTGTACCTTATAATGTTGAGAGGCATCAAGTACCATCAAGTACTCATAATACAATAAAAAAGAAATAGTATATGTATAATGTGAATGAATTATTAATGATTTTATTATAGAAATGCAATGAAAAAGCATTGCTGATGATTTTTAATATATTTAATCCTTATAGAAGAAAAGGATTATCAGTGGTCAGGAATTAATTGAATTATTACTAACAGAAAGATTTGCATAATGTAAATGTATTGTTGATAATTTTACTATAGAAATGTATTTTCTGTGGTCAGGAATGAATATAGATAAGCATTACTGATGGAATCAGGTTGTTTTATGTTTCATATGAATGCATTGATAATGATTTTATTATAGAAATGTATAGAAATTTAGGAAGAAAGGGATTGTTAGTGGTCAGGAATTAATGCAAGCTTTACTGATGAAATCAGGTTGGTTTATGTATAAAGTGAGTGCATTGATAATGATTTTATTATAGAAATGTTTAGAAATTTAGGAAGAAAAGGATTGTTAGAGGTTGGGAATTAATGCAAGCTTTACAGATAGAATCAGGTTGGTTTATGCATAATGTGAATGCATTGATAATGATTTTATTATAGAAATGTTTAGGAAGAAAATGATTGTTAGAGGTTGGGAATTAATGCCAGCTTTACAGATGGAATCAGGTTGGTTTATGCAGAAAGTGAATGCATTGATAATGATTTTATTATAGAAATGTAAGAAGAAAAGGGTTGTTAGTGATCAGGAATTAATGCAAGCTTTACTAATGAAAGCAGGTTGGTTTATATATAATGTGAATACATTGATAATGATTTTTTTAGACATTTAATATCAGGAAGAAAGGGATAATGAAAATGGATTATGAATGATTTTATCATAGAAATGTATAGAAATTTAAGAAGAAAGGGATTGTTAGTGGTCAGGAATTAATGCAAGCATTACACATAGAATAGGACTTATTTATATAATGTAAATTCCTTGTTAATGATTTTATCATGTAAATCTATAGAAAATCAGGAAAAAGCATTTTTCTAAGATCAAGAATTAATACAAGCATTCTTGATAAAACAGGGCTTCAATCTGTATAATGCATATTCATTGTTATTTTATTTTGGAAATGCAAAGAAAATTAGGAAGAAAGGGATTGTCAGTGGTCAGGAATTAATGAAAGTATTTCAAACAGAACAAAGGAATTATATGTATAATGTGAATGCATTAATGATGATTTTTTAATATATTTAAATAAGGGAATTTTGTAAATACATTGCAAATGATTTTTTTTATATATCTTATTCCCAGTTTAAAAAAAGGGATTGTCAGTAGTCAAGAATTAATGAAAGTATTAATGATAGAATTGGGCTGTTATTGTATCATTCCAAATATACAGTGCATGTTTATATAACCTCCCACATAGTTTCAGTTGAAGGTTTTGAGAAAAAAAGTAGTTTACTTGCACACAACACATTACTTTCCATGTGAGATGAAAAGTCTCCGCATATGACCAAAATTTTTTTAAAAGAATTACTTTTAAAAAGTGTGTGGTATTCATGACATGAAACAGTGTAACGTTAATGAATTGTTAATGATTTTCTTATTTAAATGCAATGAAAAATCAGGAAGGAAGGGATTGTCAGTGGTCAGGAATTAATGCAAATATTAATGATAAAATTTAGCTATATTAGATGTAATGTATATCCAAATATAGGAACATAGGGATTGTCTGTGACCAGGAATTAATTACTTACCAAAAAAGGGCTTTTGTGTGTATATATATATATATATATATATATATATATATATATATATATAACTAATACATATGTGTGTAGTTTATAGTGAGAAGAGTTATTTCTTTCTGTAGTTGGACCCTAAATTTTCTGGGGGAGCCCCCATGACATAATGGCTAATGTGCTGGATAGCAACACCATCGTAAGTGAATTTGAACTCCAGTTGTGCTATTATTCATTTTTGGACCAATACCCTTAGGAATGGTATGAACCCTCTTATGCCCCCAGCTATGGGCTAAATAATATCATTGCTGTTCTTCATCAAGAATGGCTTTGACATTAAATAACCCATGAAGGTTGATATGCCATTAATTAAGGAAACCAAACCTAAGTTTAATGTTAACATTTTTGTTCTGTTTGCATTCATTACTGCATAAATGAAAGGGATGTTCCTATTTTCAATATTAATTTTCATAATCGCCAGAAGAAAATATTTTTGCAAGAAATTATCAAAAAAGATCACGCCATTATGAACAAAAGAAATTTGGGAAGGTGGTAAGAATAAAGAGTCTTTTATCATGGGAACTGCTCAGGAGAAAAAAATATTTAGATTTTAAAAATAAATCTGGTTTTATTTTGTGAAAGAGAATTGATGACCCCAGAAATAAGAATGAGAAAGGAATAGCCTCTTATGTTTTTAATACTTTTTTTTTTTTTTTTTGTCGAGCAAAATTTTGATCAAGCACACTTCTATTCTCTTCCCCCCTCTATTGATTGAGTATCTTTACTTTGCATTTATGATTTTGTTATTCAAATGAACGAAAAAGATCCCTCATTAGAGTTCCCTTCTGACAAGAAAAAGAAAAAAAAAAAAAATTAAACACTTCATCTTTTTTTTAGATTTTTTATTTTCTTTTAATTCCTTTCTGATTTCTTTAATTTAGAAAGAGCCCTTGTGAAGCTTAAGGCTTTTATAGAAACAGCTTCCTTGGCGGTTACTGATGAATACAGACAATTAGATTTTAATGAGCATCTTAATTTTCTTGTACTCTTTCGTGTGCAGCAGCATGAGCATTTCAATTTCCTGGCCAAAAAGTTTAAATAATTTAATCTGACAATTAGGGGCAATGGGAGTGGGGAGAAAGATTACATTTGACCATGTCAAGGCTGACTATGCAAAGAGCAGCTTTTTACTGATATTGTCTTATATGGGGTGGTTATAGAAATGTTCATTCATCCACGCTTTTGTGGATTTTATTTTCTTCTCAAAAAAATTTAAATAGAAGGGGAAAAAAATATGGTTTCACTGTCAATATTGACAATGTGAATAACAGTTTTTTGTCAATATTGTCTTATCTGTTGCGATAGTTATAAAAGAGTGGGGATCCTGGGTGTGACACTAAACTGCCTCTGATGTTAATTCAGTCGGCATATTCTAAATTCTGCCATGTTTGTGGGGCTTAGTATATGCTGACTGTATCCCCTTCAGGAGTGGAGAACCCCTCACCAGCCCCCCACCAAATAAACTGGATCAGATAACGAGGCTCCAGTTCTTGAACTCTGGAGAATGTAGCATTGCTCCTTCATTGCCATTACTCCCAGGTCCACTCTGACCCAGAGTAGTAGTAACTATTAAAGTCCAATGTATTTAGATTATCCATATTTGATTGGAATACTTGACACCATTTAACTGTAAATTATTTGTATGAAGTACAGTTACTTGAAGCTGTAATTGTTTACTAAGAATTATTCCTACTGTGTGGAAATTATTTGTATTAAGAATTGTTACTTGAAACTATAATTGTTTATAAAGGATTATTATTGTTGAATTGTTGTAAGGAAGAGATACACAGTGAAATAAAGAGTTAATTATTTATTAACTGAAGTGGTATAGTCCAACAAATATTATAAGTCTCGTGCTGTGGGTTTTACGTCCGAGGTTGGTCTTACTACTGACCGAGATCTTGCAGAACCCTCTTGTGCTTAAGAAACACAATGTCTTTTATAGCTCTGCTATACTGGAAGTCACATGGTACAAGCCACTATACAAGAATTATTATTAGTTACTTGAAACCGTATAACTATGAGCAAACAAATAACCATTATTAAAAAGAAATAATTTCTTGAAACCATATAATTATCAGTATTAGATAGGAATAATTGAAAACCATTCAACTGTGTGCAAATCATTTGTATTAGATAAGAATACTTGAAATCATTTAACTGTGCCAAAAACTCTTTTAAGAAATAACCACACCAAAATGAAAATGTAAATATGATTTCCTAAACGATAGGTATAAAATAAATCTAGACAGGTTGACATGATGTTAAAATCAATCAGTCATCTGTGGGTCAAATAAATCTGTTTAAAAATTATTTATATTAGCTAGAAATACTTGAAACCATACAAGTATGAGCAAATTATTTGTATTGGATAGGAATACTTGATATAACTATGGGCAAACAAATCATTATAAACAAATAAAGAAAAAATGAAACATTGAAAATATAGATCTGATTACAAATATTTGAAAATTAATCAAATGTTGATTTTAAATAACCCATAAGGAGTTGATATGTTATTATACAAATATACCAAACAGAACCAAACAAATGAATCAAATTTTGGCACTAAATAACCCATAAGGAGTTGATATGCAATTACACAAATAAACCAAACCAAATATAAATAGTTATCATTCAGAATTATACATTTCAGCATTAAATAATTTGAAAAGAGTTGATAAGCTATTAAATAAACCAATCCAGCCTATGGGGGAGTGATTTATTCAGGTATTTTATCATTCATAATTTTTACTGAAATATAAATTTAATAGAAGTGAGCCCAAAGAAATTAAAAAAAAAAAAAAAAAAAAAAAGCAAGATGAGTTGCAGCTTTTTGCTAATATTGTCTTCTCAGAAAAGGTATTTATGGAAGAGTGGTTTCCTTAGAGGCTTACTCATTGCTGTCTTGTGGGTTTTGCTTTCCTCATGCAAAAGTTTATGTGAGGATGGGTTTAGAAAAACAGATTATTATTTGACCATGAGAAAGTTGACTTTGCAGGTTGAGTGTTTGGTTGGGTTAAGGTTTGTAAGATATTTATGGGAGAGTGGTTTGTCAAAATGCTCAGTAACTCTATTTCTTCTGAATTTAAACTTATTGTCTTTAAAAAAATATTGAGTATGAAGCTGTATTTAACAAGAAAGAAATGAAGAATGAATTAAATGTTAATTCAAAATAGTCCTGTGGCATTCAACATAGTTATTCCAGTGAGCTTTATATTGGTTGAAGCACCTCTAAAACTCCTCATTTTAGTAATGCTGCATGAGGTGTATTTTTTGTAATGTCTACTATATCTTGAAATCTTAGCCTTAAGATGAATTTTCAGTTTAGGAAAGATGAAGTTATACAGTGTTTGGTGAGTATATAGGGTGCTGTAATTCCACTATTCTGTATTTTACCAAAAACTAATGTTCAGTATATATTGAGACAGAGGATCAAAAATGTCTCAAGTAAAATCTGATACAAGAGAACCTCAACAGTATTGAAAATTGACACTGGCTGATCATATGGTTGCATCACTCAGACTTAAACCTCAATGACAAATACACACAAGCACTGTTTGCTGTTTTGAAAAAATCCCTGAAGCAGCTGCCTACAAAATAGCAGTTGTATAGTTCCTTACCACAAACCATGTTGGGCACTGTTGGAAAAGCAAAGATAAATTCATTAGCAATATTCTCCTATGGACTCATTCATATGTACACACCAGTCTCTGCTGACCTGCAAAAAGTTACATTCGTCTGTTTTGTGTAGACACTAGGTGCAGTCTAGATGGATGGTCAGAGAATCAATGAGATTAGCATGTCTTGATGAAGTCTAGACTACTGCCTAGATATCCAGACATCATGAGTGACTCAGCTGGACACATATCCCAAAAGCAATGTAGACATCTAGACATCATTCCTTTATTAAATAAGTTACTCATCTATACAATTCTTTTCTTTAATTTTCTTTTCATTTAAAGCTTCAAACTTGAAATTTTTTGATCAGCCTTCATACTGAACTGTGAAGTTCGTATTGATAAGTACTCAATGATATTGATGAAAAATTTTCAAAATTGTTATTTGATAATTAAAAATCTCTTCCGTTGTTGCTAAAATGAGATGGGTGCCATTTTTGACGCCTTTTAGCTGTTTCAAGAAGTTGTCATTTATCTAATAAGTTATGTAGTTAATTTCTTAGCAGGAGGAAAAAAGTTTAAAAAAAAAAAATGTTTTTATCAATATACAGATAAAGTTGTTAAGTTTCTTAGAACATGGAAGTGTCAATTTTGACATTAACTTCTGCTCTCTTGTTAAATATTCAAAGATTTCTTTTACAATCCTTCACAGAAAAGAAATATCATTTTCCAAATGAGATGATTTTATTTTTTGAAAATAAAATAAATTAATCAGTTAACCTCAATAGTATGTTACTTTTAACGATAGAATTAATATTCTAGTTAATTAATTAATTGATTAATACAAAATTCTACTTAACAAGCCATAGGTTAACGATAAATTTATCCCCAGGAGATACCCATGGTGTAATGGTTATCGTCGTAGAAAATGGACATGGCGACACGAGTTCAAATCCTGGACGAGACCAATTGCATTTCACTTAGCACTAATACCCTCCAGCTATGGGTAAATAGTAGGGCAGACTAGGTTCTTCAGCCTTGATGAGGCAACTAGTCTGGGAAAAGGAAAACTCTGAATTCAAACTTGTTAAACTCCGCTTAAAAATTGACCTTGTGTCATCCAGCCCGAGCGGAGGGGTTGGTAAATATGATAAATTTATCCCCAGCATTCCCTAATCTTAATGCACTCTTTCATCATCATCATCATGTCGTACCGCTAGCATGGATATCCCTGACCCTCTCTCGCCACTCCTCCCTATCGTTCATCGCTTCTGGTAGGTCCTCAGAGCTACATCCCGTATCCTCACAGCACTGCTGTATGTAGGTTCGAGCTGGTTGTCCTGCTTTTGCTTGTCCATATGAGGGGTTCCATTGGAGAACATCACTTATGAGCTCATCCCTGCTTCTCCAGCAATATCTTGCATGTCTGGTTTGTCTAACTTTGATAGTTTTCGTGATAGGAGGTAGGTGGCCGTACAGTTGGGGCTTTGTGGGGTGTTGCCTCCAGGACTTACTCATGACAATATTAGAGGTGTCTGTGGTGTAATATTTACTGTCGTGGTAAATGGACATGTCAACATGTGTTCAAATCCTGGATGAGGCTGATTGCATTTCACATAGTGCTAATAGTTATAAGTTTTTCCAATATTTTTCCGGAAATTATTTTTTTCCAAATTGTCATAATAGATATATAAACTATATAAACTAATGATGGTCGACTGTTCATCTCGGCATGTGATGGCCAAACTCTTGACTTAAAGATATAAAATATTGGACTCGTTATGCAACTAGTTTTCTGTTTAGTCGCGAAGTCCTGTGTAGAACCAGCTACGGCTTTTAGGTCAGTTCATAACACAAGAATGGTTCACCTATGCACCACAGATTCTCCCTAACACCATTCCTCAGGTCTTGAATTCAGATTTTTCTTTCCGATTGCCCTACCCAGACTAGAGAACCAGGTCTACCTCACTATTTTACCCATAGCTTGAGAAATGGATTTTTGCCTTTCTATAGGATATAAACACAAAGTACAATGCAAAAAACCATGTCCAGGCTTTGAACTCGACTTGTTAAATTTGTAAATTTTTTATGACGATAATCCTTATTCTGCACACGTCCCACGTCCACATGCGGGGTGGGGGATCCCAGTGAAGTAATCGCAGAAGTGTTGGACTGCGACCTCAGAGTGAGTGAGTTCGAACTTCAGTTGCGCTATTACGTTCACTTTTGGATTAATACTCTTAAGAAAGGTATGGACCTCTTTATCCTCCTAGCTGTGGGTTAAATAGTACTACTACTGTTCTTCTACAAGGATGATTTTAGCATTAAATAACCCACAGAGGCTGATATGCCTTTAAACAAAGAAACTAAACTATCCACACACACACACACACACATATATATATATATAACATCCAAGTGAAACTAATATCTCAGTTCTTTATTTCGGTTTCATGGCTAAAAGTTTCCTGCATTGAAAATACAATCAGATGAAATTCAAGATTCTTAGATTTCATCTGATGATTGTATTTTAATACATAAAACTTTTACTCTTGAAACCAACATAAAAAGCTGAGATATCAGTTTCTTTTCTCTCTCTCTCTTTCTCTCTCTCTCTCTCTCTATATATATATATATATAGAGAGAGAGAGAGAGAGAGAAAATCTTTAAGTTCTATCTGGCTCTGCTGGTTTTGATTTACAAAAAACTTTTTAACTGATTTGTTTGTTCGTCTACTGTAATTATTTGTGTATAACACGCACCCCTAACTTTGGACTATGAAATTATAGGAAAAATATTCTTGTCTATAATACACACTGACTTTTAAAAATTTGTAGTCGCTAGATTTAACCAAAATTTAGTATTTTTTCAACTTATAAGTTTGTACAGACTAAAAATAAGAATTCTTCCAGTCTTAAAATACAAAATAACATAGTATTTCGAGTAAATACACGAATATGTTCGCACAAAAATGCCACAAGCTTTTGACGAAAATAAGCTCACATTCGAAGATAGAAAATTATTAATAAACACACATTCCTGTTGATATTTTTCTGCAATGGCATAAAAGACATAAGTTTGGATTATAGGATGACCCCTTCAAATGGCTGAGCAAAGGCAGGGTGACTAGCTCGAACCTACATACGGCAGCTCTGTGTAGATACGGGATGTAACCCTGAGGACCTGCTGGAAGCGATGAACGATGGGGAGGGATGGCGAGAGAGAGTCAAGGATATCCATGGTGATGGCGCGACGTGATGACTTTTGGATATCTTGTCCTGAATATGATCCCCACCTTATCCCCCAGCTATAGGTTAAATAGTATCACTACAGTTCTTCTACAAGGATGGCTTTGGTTTTAAATAACCCTCTATGGTTTGATACGCCATCAAGAAAACCACCAAATAAAGTGAATATGGTGAGGCATGTTGTCAAAAAAGTAGTTAATTACGTAGTTTTTGTGTATAATATGCACTCCTAGCTTTTGGGCCGAAAAATGTGGAAAAATACTGCGTCTTATACACAAATCATTACGTTGTGTGTGTACATATATAGTTTCATTATTCTCTCTGGTCTTTAACTTATTTTATCAGACTGGAGAATTTATTCAAGAATTAACTCATATTTTTCTCTATGGTGAACCATTTTTAGAGTGTAGCCATATTCTTTTTGTAATTACAAAAAAAAAAAAAAAAAAAGCATCAATTCATTGTTTTTGAAAAGAGCATGAGAAAATTATCTCACTCCTTGGAAATGAACAACAGGATTTTAAAAAATTGTATTTTATTTATTTGTTTATTTTTGTTTTATTTTATTTTATTTTATCATTTTATTTTTTTTTGGTAGGAACGTGTTCCATTTACACACATTATTAAAAGATGATTTCTAAGTTTTTTTATTCACTTTTTCTTTTTTTTCTTTTTTTTTTTTCTTTTTTCTTTCATGCTGAAAAATTATAAAATCATGATTAAAATTTAAACAGAAATTACGACTAGATTTTTTTTCACCATGACCTTAAAACAACTATCAAAATAAGGCTGTGGTCATGTGACTATGTCACATGACATCCATTAACGCTAACATATTTCTCTTTGCACTCTCTGAAATTCATTTGTGCTGTGAGCAAGTATTTTTGGAGGAAAATAATTGCGGAAAATTATGAAAAATTTTATCACTTTTAATTCTTTTTTTATAATTTTTCATTTTTTTAATGAAGTTTAATGGAATGCTAAAGGTTGTAGTTTCCTCGTTTTGTTTTCGGGTGTCATTTTGAAAAATCACAGTTCGAATAGAGTTTAAGAGGCTTAAATATGCGAAAAAGTGGAAGATATCAGTCATGCAGGTTTGACGGACACAATTTAAAAAAAGAAATAACGAAAATATAATTACGAATGTGATAAAATGAATAATTTTATTGACTCGGCTTGTTGTAGAATGATAAAAGTTTTAAATGGAACGAGCAAGAAGTTGTGAGAGTCAATTCATGATAAGTTTAGGCATTTGATTGGATTCGGGTTCTTTTAAAACTGATTAAAAGATGAAATTAAACAAAATGAATACAGCAAAGTGATTATTTTTAAATGCATGAAAATGAATGAAGATGGAAGAAAGATAAGATAGAGGTGGGATGAGAAAGAGAGGGAAAGTAAAGAATAAAGAGAGAGGGGTAGAGGCTGAAAAAGGAAGCTGATAGCAAGATTGAAGGAGAGTTAAGAGAATGAGATAAAAGAGAAAGAGAAAGTAACGCGTTAAAGAGAGGGTAGAGATTGAAGGAAGATCCTAATTGCATGACTGAAGGAGAATTAAGAGGGATATAAAATGGAAACAGAGGAGAAGTAAAGAGAAAGAAGGGTAGAGATTGAGGGAAGATCTTTGTAGTATGACTGAAGGAGTGTTGAGGAAGAATAAGATGAAAAGAGAGTAAAAGTAAAAAGTAAAAGAGAGAGAGAGAGTGGGGTTGAAAGAGGATTGAGAGAGAGTTAAAAGAGAATAAAATAGAAGTGAGGGAAAGAGAAAGTAAAGAGTAGAAGAGAGAGAGAGTGGGGTTGAAAGAGGATTGAGAGAGAGTTAAAAGAGAATAAAATAGAAGTGAGGGAAAGAGAAAGTAAAGAGTAGAAGAGAGAGAGAGAGTGGGGTTGAAAGAGGATTGAGAGAGAGTTAAAAGAGAATAAAATAGAAGTGAGGGAAAGAGAAAGAGAAAGTAAAGAGTAAAAGAGAGAGAGAGAGAGAGTGGGGTTGAAAGAGGATTGAGAGAGAGTTAAAAGAGAATAAAATAGAAGTGAGGGAAAGAGAAAGTAAAGAGTAGAAGAGAGAGAGAGAGTGGGGTTGAAAGAGGAATGAGGGAGAGTTAAAAGAGAATAAAATAGAAGTAAGAGAAAGAGAAAGTGAAGAGAGAGGTGGGTTGAGCTAAGAGGGAGAGGACTAGGAAAGAGTAAGAGAAAGGAGTAAAATTGAAGGGAGATCTTAATAGTATGGTTGAAGGAAAGTTAAGAGAGAGAATAAGTGGGTGGAAGAGAAAGAGAGTGTAAAAAGTAAGAGAGAGAAGTAGATATTATGGAAAGATTTTAGTAGTACGGCTCAAGGAGAGCTAAGAGGGAGAGGACTAGGAAAGAGTAAGAGAAAGGAGTAAAATTGAAGGGAGATCTTAATAGTATGGTTGAAGGAAAGTTAAGAGAGAGAATAAGTGGGTGGAAGAGAAAGAGAGTGTAAAAAGTAAGAGAGAGAAGTAGATATTATGGAAAGATTTTAGTAGTACGGCTCAAAGAGAGCTAAGAGGGAGAGGACTAGGAAAGAGTTAAGAGAGAGAATAAGATAGAAGTGGGTGGAAGAAAAGAAGAAAGTAAATAGAGAGAGAAACAGAGAGAGAGAGTACGTGGTAGATTTAAGGATAGTTAGGATAGGATAGAAAATAGAGTGGGGCTTGATGGAAAGGATTAGTTTTAAGATTGAAAGTAAGTTCAGGTAAATGAGAAAAGAAGAACTAACAGAAAGAAGGAAAATTTTGGTATGAAATAGAAGCTTTTAAGAAAAGAGAGAGAGAGTACTAAGTAGTAAAGTGGGCGACCATAGTCAAGGGCGACCCGAAGGCTCTCTTTTCAATAGCTTCTACACCAAAGTGTAAGGGAGGGCACTACTCCATTCCCTGGATTACTCCACTTTACCCTTGATCCTTACCTTATAATGCTGAGTGTTAATCAAGGTGGCATCAATTACCATTTTTTGTTTTTTTTGATGGGATTGAACCCTGGTCTCCTGGACCATTGGCAAACACTCTACTCATTAGACCAATGGGCTGATAAGAGAGAGTACTGATTAATTAGAAAAGACAGAAATTGCTTTAAATTAGTTGATAAGGTAAGGACAGAAGTTTGTTAGAGAAGGGCTTGGTAGTGACTGAAAGATTAAAAAAAAAAAAAATCAATGAGTGAAGAGGGAAGAGAAAAATTGAGTGGGTGGTTTAAAGAAAGATTGACTGATTAATTTAGTTGAACTGCATGTCAACCTGTCTTGGGTTATTTTATATCGAGAGGTTAGAGAATTGCATTCATTGTATATTCTTAACGTTTTTGGAGTTGTTTCTTAAGAGTCTGCTTCTTTTTTTTTTTTTTTTTTTTTGCACATGGTCCTGTCGAATATAAATTGTTTTTAAACTGATCTATATAACCCAGAGAAGAGACCCAAACAAGTTCTACTACTCTAAGTTGTCTAGAGTAAACCTGGAAGTAATAGTAAGGAAGGGATACTCTTTGCTCTCCAGATCTCCAGCCTAATAGTCAGATGCAGTTTAGTGTCATATCCAGGACACCCATATTTGGAGAGAGTCCTTTCCCCTCTGGACAGGATACAATCAGCATATTCTAAGTCCTGACAATGTAAAATAATTAGGAACCCTGGTTGATTGTGAATTGTTTCCTTGCTAGATTTACTGGTCCAAAAGCTTCACTGGTGAAAAGGAAAGGAACATATATAAGAAAGGAAAAACAAATGAGAAAGAGAGAAAGGTAGGTTCCCGAAATCCAGATCATTATAGCAGCAGGCACCCAAGTTATAAATAGAAACCTTTCGGCAGCAAATCAACAAGTTCTGATTGGCTGGGAGAGATTCAAACAAAAAAGCTATTGATAGTGGGTGCAGTATTGAAAACAGTTAAAGACAAGACATGACGATGTAATGACCATAGTTGGACACTAGACATGACAATGTAAGACAGCCAAAAATTACCGGCCCCATTTTGAAGTGAGCTCCAAAAAGCGGTCTCTCACCCACCACAAAGCTGCGAAGACAAAACCAGCGAACAAACACATGTTAGAACAATAACAGAAAACAAGAAAGATAATTCAAGGTCTTTGTCTGCTCTCACTCTCTCTCCTCACGATGTTTCATTTCTCTTTGTCTAACTAAAAGGGTTTACTCATTTTTCATACCCTGTTCCTCTCTTCTCGACAACTACTAATAAGTGTATTAGCAAACCAAGACTGGGATTTTATGTGTTCATTACTTTTCTCATGGTGTGGCTACAACAGGGGTCTGACTGACTCTTAGACATTGGGCTACAAAGAGTATACTGAGAACTGTGGAGGTGCAAGCGTCTATGTGTAGAAGTGGTTGAACAAATGTCTATTCAAACCATACTAACGCAAACATCCATTTGAACAGTGTAATATTACAACCATCTATTTGGTGTCATAAAAGTTTACCTACAGGGCCGTTGAAAGGGAAAGGGGACAGATACTAAGATTATGACTGAAAGAGAAAATTTTAAAAAGTAACAGTGGTTGAAAGAATGGAGGAACTAAAGAAGAAAGAAAGAATAATGAGATAATCTGAGGTATATATTTATGTAGCCCCTCTATGTTTGCAGGATGTAACATGAGGTTAATTTTTTTGACAAGTTTGAATTCAGTTTTTCTTCTAGACTGGTTGTCATACTAAGGCAAAAGAGACCAGTCTTCCCAATTATTTTCCGTTAGCTCGAGAGCAAATAGATGGATTCATAAGGGTATTAGTACTATGTGAAATGTTAGCAGCATTGACCAGAACTTGAACTCAATTTACTGTGTCTACTTCCTATGATGATAACTTTTATACCGCATGCACATCCAAAAAAGTAGAGATAACCTGAGTTGACAGCTGAAAGAGAAAGAAAAGAATTAGATCGTAGTTGAAACAAGTCATACTGAAAGCACCTATTCCAGTTGGATCACTGAAGTTAAGCAACAAGGAGCCTGTTCAGTACTAAAACAGATGACTACTTAAGCAACAAAAGGA
The DNA here is from genome assembly GCA_963585895.1 of Sepioteuthis lessoniana. NCBI lineage: Eukaryota > Metazoa > Mollusca > Cephalopoda > Myopsida > Loliginidae > Sepioteuthis > Sepioteuthis lessoniana. The sequence goes on along the minus strand of CAUZXS010003261.1, from coordinate 74,329 downwards.
ACTGTAAGCAACCTAATGGGTGACAACATTATCAACAAAAGGTATTGTAAGCAACCTGATGCTGGCGTGCTATATCTAAACAAAGCTTTATAAATAATATCTGTCTTTTTTTAATCCTATCTCTTTATCGACCACATTAACAAAAAAGGTACTGTTAGCAACCTGATTCCCGTGTGCCATATTTAGCTTAGTAAATAGCAAGAAAAAGGAAGGAAGAAATTTAGCAGTGAAGAGCCAGTTCAATAATTTGATGGGTGACCATTTTAGCAACTACCAGTACTGTAGGCCATATCTAAGGAAAATAAATGATGAAATTTTTTCTGAAAGAGAAGATTGGTTGGTTTCACATGTTAACCCTTGTTCTAACAAAGAATAATATGTAAAAAGTCATAATGTCACAAGTTGTAACTAATTATAAAGAATTAAAATTTCCAAACTTTAAAAGAAAAATAAACCGACAAATCATTTCTATTGCTAAAATAATCATCCACATTTAATTAAAAATTATTTATTAGGATCATATATACAACATACGAACCTACATAATGTAGTTTTTAAAGTTGAATATGCAAAATGATTACAGAATATTATTGCTTAGATAAAAGTAACAGTGCAGAAGAAAAACAAAAATGTTTAAATCAATAAACCTCTAAAATGTCACTTACTTAAACTTGAAAAAATATGTCTAGAAATTTTTATACTTCTGGCTAGTTTGGCTTGTAGAACTTTTAAAAATTTAATAATAAAATTGATTTTTGTTTAGTTTTTGAACAGACAAGAAATCTCTTTTTTCCACTTTCTTCAAGGATGATAAGAAATTTCTATTTAATGCCCAAGTCTTTCATTCTTTTTTTCCCCATTATTTCAAATTATCTTTATTATCTTTTGAAAACTATTATAGCTTCAAGGTGAAGTTAGGTTATTTGGTTTAATGGCATATCAACTCTTGGTGGTTATTTACTGCCAAATTCTGTTTATACATATAAGATTTTCTAGCAAACATTTTGTAGGTAACTTTCTCATTTGTTTGTGCAAAGTTAAATGGTTTCAAGTATTGCTATCTAATACTAGTGATTCAATCTGATATTAATCATATGTTTGCACACAGTTAAATGGTTTCAGGTATAGTAAATGATTAAACAATTCTATTTGATTCATAGATGGGACCATAACAGGTCACTCGGGGTCAGAGTGGACTTGGAAGTAATGGCACTGAAGGAGTACTTCACATTTTCCAAAGCTCCAGGACTGGAACCCCCACCATCAGATGGTTTCATATCATAGCCATATAGTCAGAAGGAATTATTCTTAATAAGAAGAATTCATATATAATTATATGGTTTCAATTGTCTATTCCTATTTATTATGAATAATTTACAACACAGTTATATGGCTTCTTGTATTCCTGACTAGCACTAGTAATTTGTGTACAATTATATGGTTTCAAGTAACTAATAATAATCATAATGGCTCTGTAAACAATTATAGCTTCAAGTAACTATTCTCTGTGCTGCAAGTGAACTTAGCCAAGTGGTAATGGTAACTCCATGTAGGTAATGTCTTAACATTTTGTTTTCAGGTATGATCAAGTCTTAGACCAATGCATGTATTTTTTTTTTTTTTTTTTTTTTTTTAAGATTGATGAATCTGTAATTGCTACTCTGAGAGCTTTTTCTGTTCATTTCATGTTACATTGAAATTATCATGTCCCAGATAGTAAATAGGCTGAAAATTTCTATCCAGAACAGCATTATCCTGATGCACCATAAATGAACTCAAAAAATTCTCTGTGTAGCAATTACAGATTCACCAGTCTTAAAAAGTATTTCAACAGCAAAAGTATGGTGTGCACCAGTCCAAGTCACAGTTGTAATTGATCATATCTGAAAAATAAATGGAAAGACATTGGCTTAATGGAGCTACCACTTGCCTAAGTCCCCTTGCACCTCACAGATGACAGTTTAAAATGTGGGATATGATTCTAATTAAACCATCTGATGGTGGGTCTCCAGTCCTGGGACTTTTGGGAATTTGGAGTACTCCTTCAGTGCCATTACTTCCAGGTCCACTCAGACTCAGAGTGACCTGGTATGGTCCCATCTATGAATCAAATAGAAGTGTTAAATCATTTACTATACCTGAAACCATTTAACTGTGTGCAAACAAATGATTAATATTAATGGAGGTATCTGTGATGTAATTGTTATCATCGTAGGAAATGGACACAGCATCACAAGTTCAATTCCTGGATGCGTCAGATTTCATTTCACATAGCGCTAGTATCCTTGGGAAAGGTATGAATCCAATTATTCTCCTTCCAGATATGGATAAATATTAAGGCAGACTGGGTTCTTTAGCTTTAGTAAGGCAACCAGTCTAGGAGAAGGAAAACTCTGAATTCAAATCTGTTAAACTTTGTTTAAAAATTGACCTTGTGTCACATCCTGTTTGTGTGGAGGGAACAGTTGGTCAATACAGATATTATTCTACCACACCCTGTATAAATAATTTTCTAACAGATTTATTTGAATCATAACAGACACTACTAATCCAGATTAAAGTCTACCTGGAAGTAATGGCAATGAAGGGGCAAATCCACACTCCCCAGAATGTAAGAACTGGAGCCTCACCATCAGATCCAGTTAATTGTCATACCCAGGATGTATAAATGGCTTAAGAAAGGAATGCAAAGTACAAAACATGGAATAAAGTTAGCCATTTTTTTGTTTGTTTTGTATTGTATTTTAATTAAAATTTAAATGCAAGTGTCTTATTGAAAGTGATATAACTGCTGTGATAATGTTTATTTTTCTCGGAAACAAACAGTTAAGCAAAATGCTAATATAATCAAATGAGGAATGTGTTTAAGAAAGCCAGTAAGGAAAGGTTGGTTTGGGTTTTTAAGACAGGAGGGGAGAAACATGAGAGAAAAAAAATGTACTCCTCCTCCCCCAGTCATATAGGGTAAAGGATAGGAATTGAAAGGCTGCTGCTGTATTTGTTTTGGGATCATTCCTTGGAATTCCAGAAAGGAATCTCTTTCCGAAAGACAGCACTTCAAATTCTCCTCAAATAACTGGCCATCTGAATAAACATAGCCAGGAGTTTTAAAACTTGTGCTGGATTTGTTTTCAGAGAGAAACACCCCATATGTCCACATATTGTATAGACAAGTAGAATATTGTTATTGAGTTTGATACTCACTGAGTGTTTCACACTACTGGCTTTATTCCAAACTAAGATAAGCTTATCAATTGACTAGAGAACATCACATTGTGTAATGGTTGGCAAACTAGGCTGACAGACCATTGTTAGTGAGTTGAATTCTTGTGTTCTGGCCTTTGGCTCAGTTGGCTGGGGCTGTAGATTACATCAACTGCATCTCTGCTGAGGGGTAAGACTCCCCCAATGAGTGTCCTGGATGTGACAGTAAACAATCTCATGGTAAGGCTCCAATAATGCTGGAGCTTTGGGGAATGTGAAGTACCTCTCCATTGCCATCACTCCCAGGTCCACTCTAGCCCAAAGTGGTAGCACCTTATAGGGTCTTATCTATGGTTTAAATAGAACTACATAGTGTATTTATACTAAACTAAACTAAACTGTTTGAAATAGAACTGTTTTGACATTTAAACTGTGTACTAATGCTAAACTGAATAGTTTGAAATAGAACTTTTTATATCTATAAAAATAGATTTGACATTAGATAACCTACAATGGTTGATATGCCATAAAACCAAACCTTCTAGCTTTGTGCCACAACTAAGCTAAGTAAATGCCTTATGTGTAAACTTTTAGACTTGTTAAGTTTTCTAACCATTTTCTGGTCATTGTCAAAAATGTTGTGTTCTGATAAACATCAATCTATGTTGCCTCACTTCGAGGCCAATAAGATCTGAATTATCTCCTTATGTATTATAAAAATGCATTAGAAATGATTTTTACAATAAAAATGCATTGGAAATTATTTTTATTATGAAAATGTATTGGAAATGATTTTAACTATGAAAATGCACTGGCAAAGATTTCTACTATAAAAATGCATTGGAAATTATTTCTGTTAGGAAAATGCATTGGCCAATGATTCTTTTTTTATGAAAATACATGGGAAATGATTTTTACTATAAAAATGCATTGGAAATAATTTGCATTATAAAAATGCATTGCAAAGGGTTTGTATAATAAAAATCCATCAGAAAGAATTTTTACGATAAAAATGCATTGGATATGATTTTTACAGCTAGAATGCATTGGAAATGATTTTTACTTTAAAAAAAAATGATTTGTACTATAGAAATGCATTGGAAAAGAACTTACTGGCTTTTTTCCTTATTTTTTTGTGAAATGTTAGTCAGTGATGTGTAAGCAAATGCGTTACACATTTTTGTTACTCAAGAGGTTCACATTGAGATATATATAACATATTATAATATGTTATAATATATATAACATATTATAATATGTTATAATATATATAACATATTATAATATGAGCAGAGGTGTGAGCCTGCGTATTTCATGAACATTCTTTATAAACTTTATCGTGGTTGCTGGGGAGGGAAATCTGGAATGTTCCCAAAACTTAATCATGACTTTTCTGTCCACAAAAAAAAAAAGTGTTTGTTTCTTTGCTTTAAAAAAAAATAACATGGAGAAAGTGTAGTATTTTTCATTTTTATTATCTGCTTAAATTTAAAAAAAATGGAAATTTAAAAAAAAGTTGTTGCTGTCTTGCTGAAATTAAAAAAAAGAAGAAAAAAAATTAGCTGAAAAAAAAGTAATTTTCCAAAAATGAAGGAGTCAGAAGTAATCTCAATTTAATTTTTTTTTTTTTCATTTATTTAATCTGCTGGTAATATGCCAATTGATGGAGTTGCCCTTGTCTGGTTTGAGGGTTCTGGGAGCGGGGGTTTGAATGCATTGAAGGAACATCGATCTTTTTACACTACACAAATGACAAAAGAGTTCATCATGCAACAAGTGCTTTATGTTCTTAGCTTTTGATTTTTCAAGGAAATTAGTGGAGAAGTTTTATTTGAGATCCAAGTCTGGAGTCAAAGCTCATGAAATAATGCATTAAAGCTGAAACATGTGCACAAAACTCTTTTGAATTCTTAGTTGTGTGTATATATATATATATATATATATATATATATATACTATTAGAATTGAGTCTAATTTGCACAGAATAAGCCTTTACACAAAGAGCAATATTTTATATATATATATATATATATATATACACACACAACTTAACCTGAATACAATAAGTACAAAATTTGCTTACTCCATATCCAACTGTGAAACTACATTGGAAATGATTTATACAATAAAAATGGATTTGAAATGATTTCTACTATAAAAATCCATTGCATATGATTTGTACTAAAAAAATGCATTAGAAATGATTTTTACTATAAAAATGAATCAGAAATGATTTTTACAATAAAAATCCATTGGATATGATTTGTACTATAAAAATGAATCGGAAATGATTTCTACTTCAAAAATGCATTGAAAATGATTTTTACTATAAAAATCCATTGCATATAATTTGTACTATAAAAATGGATTGGAAATGATTTGTACTATAAAAATGGATTGGAAATGATTTTTACTTTAAAAATACATTGGGAATGATTTTTTACAAAAAAAAATGAATCAGAAATGGTTTTTATTATAAAAATGCATTGGAAATGATTTTTACTATAAAAATGCATTGGAAACGATTTTACTATGAAAGTCAATCAGAAATTTATTAGAACTGCATCAAATTATTTTCCTTTCCATAAACAACAGCCATATAAACTCTTCTGAATTATTTCTATTCATTTTATGCAAAGTTTTACTTTTTTGAAATATGAAGCAATTCAATTCTATAAAAAAATTAATCTCAGAAATAACTTTATTTCTTGAATAATTGTTGATAATTTCACTTAGATGCAACAGATGCTTCTTAAAGGTATTAATAAATTCAAATGATAATAATATTACTGCTACTAAAACTAGTAAATGTTTAAACCTTGATTGGATTTTTCTGAAGAAGCTGTCTGATTCTTCATTGTACATCACTTGAAAGATATTTGCTGTTAGTGTCATAATAGGATTAAAAGATTTAATCTCCTCTTCTCCCCCCCTACTTTTTTTGATTCTTTAATTTTTTGATTCCATAAATACAATTATAATTTTCATATTTAAACTTTGACTTTGAATGTTGACTCAGTTTCTCACTTCAAATTTATTGATTATGATGTTTGATCAAAAAGTATCAAGACTGAAAATTTTAATTTTAAAATTAAGAATTTAAATGAATTGAATGAAAATGTATACATATCTTAGTAGCTTTTATAATATAAAGATGATGTATTCAACCCTGTTAGTGGAGCTTAGAATATATTGTGCCCCTTATAGAGGGGTAAGATGCCACCATACAAAAAAATGGTGTCCTGGATATGATACTATACATCTGAGGGTAAGGCTCCATTTCTTGAGAACTGGGGAGAGTGGTGGACCCTTTTATTGCTATTATTCTGTGAGTGATAGATGGTGTCTTAACAGATACTATGTGTCAAATAGATATGTTTTAAAATTACTTGTATTCAATAAGAATACTTGATCTTTGATAATTCTAAATTATTTGTATTAAGAATAGTTACTTAAAGCTATAATTGTTTACAAAGTATTATTATTAGTTAATTAAAACTATATAACTTTGTGCAAACAAATGACTATTAATAAATAGATATAATTGTTAGTATTAGATAGGAATACTTGAAACCAAACAACTTTGTACAAATTATTTGCATTAATTAGGAATACTTGCCTATATGATGGTGGGCAAAAAAATAAAACAAACAACAAACCTTTTATGAAACAACTGCAAAAAAACATATATAAATGTACATTGAATGTTAACCTCTAGGCATAAATAGCCCTAGACAGGTTGACATTTCATTGAAATAAATCAATTGATGAGGTCTTGGTGTCACTTCTCAGTAGTTTTTTTATCAGCTTTTATTTGCAATACACAGAATTGTGTAAGTTCAACCCACTCCATACCCAACCAGCCCAGTTACTGGGGTCTGTAGAATACACCAACTGCATCTTTGCAGAGGGGTAAGACCACACCCCAATGTGTGTCCTGGATATGAAACTATACCATCAAAAGGTGAGGAACTTTTTATTGCCATCACTCCCAGGTTCATTCTGACCCAGAGTGGTACCAACTTATAGGGTCCTATCTATGGGTCAAATAGAAGTTTGACATTTAAACTGTGTGCAAACAAATGATTTATGTTTGATTGAATCATTAGAAATAGAACTGCTTGATCACTTAACTGTGTATCAACAAATGACTTACGCTGAATTGAATTGTTAGTGATATATAACAATACTTGAAACCATTCAACTGTGTGCAAACAAATAAGTAATGTTGAACTGAATAATTAGTGTTAAATATTAATAGCACTACTTTAAAGCATTTAACTGTGTGCAAAAAAATCATCTCAGGCTCATTTAAAAATGTTATCAACAAAATATGTTTATAAATCATATATATATGTATAAACAGGATATAGCATTAAATAACCTAAAATGGTTGGTAGGCCATAAAATATGTTTATAAATCATATATATATGTATAAACAGGATATAGCATTAAATAACCTAAAATGGTTGGTAGGCCATAAAACCCAACCAAACTGACCAAACTGACCAATGTTTTCTTGTTCATAGAGGATGTTAAAATTCCCCTGAATCTTACTTGACCTTTGATACAAAAAGCCTTCAAGAGTGTCTTATTCTTAAGCACCAAACTTAAGATTCCTTCCTCTTCTTGATCACTCTTCTTCCAAAATCGTTCAGAAGTAATTCTTCCCAACACACACACACACACACACACACACACACACACACACACACAGAGAAAAAAAGATTCAGAAACGTGATTTTTCCCCAGACAAATTCTTGACCAGGGCTAAAGAAGAGTTAAGCCTTGCAAATTCCTTACTCCAGCTGAGTGATCTAACCATCTCAATCCATACACATCTTTTTCTTTTACTCCTAACCCATCCCTGTCCTCTCCTTGTAATCAGCGCCATACCAAAAATCCCTCTGAAAATACATTACTTCTTTAACATGCGATTCCCCAGACAGATTCCTGATCAGTGCCAAAGAATCTGAGAGTGTCACAAAATCTTTTTCTCTACTCCCACCCCTGCCAATACTTTGGGTGTGCTGAGATTATGGCACAAATGTGCTTGGGTGGTGGGGGATAGACTGCTGCACTTCCAACAAAGAATGGTAAGCTGAAACAAATGGCAAACTGTCACAGATGGACATGGTTTTCCAATCTGGGTCTCATGACTTTATTTCTGCAATGGATAATTATATTCCAAAGACAGTAGAAAGCCAACAATGGGATCAGTGAGCTTTTGCCAAATACAAGTTTGGGTCATCTGGATAAAGCCCAAGTTATCACATATTAATGAATCTAGTAAGACATAAGAAGCTGAGAAGTATTTATTTCATTCATATATATATATATATATATATGTGTGATAGACTCTCCTGTTGATCTCACCATATGAAGGCCTTATAGTTTAGTTAAATATATGAACTGTTGGATAATCAATTCAAGTGATTTGTTTATAGTGGTTAAGTTTTCTGCAAAACCTCCCACCCTTTTTGAATGAGCTGATAACAGAAAGGTGGCATACCAATGTATCCAGATTCTCCTCTACAGCACTCCTCAGGTTTTGAATTCAGAGTTTTTCCTTCTAGACTGATCATCCCACCAAAGCTAGAGAGCAAATCTACTCTACTATTTTATCCATAGCTGGGATATATATATATATATATATATATATATATATGCAGTTAGGCAGTAGTTATTCATTAAAGCATGTTTCATTAAAGAATAAAGACAAATTTTTTCTGTATAATCTATTTAAGATCCTTTCAAGTTTCCTTATAAGTGTCTTAGTTTCAGGTTGGAATTGGTAGTTGAATTTCCCAAAATTGTCCCGAGCACTTTTGGACCCTTCATGGGCTATCATCAAGGGTTACTTGCTTGTGTAAGGTGTGTTGTTTTTAAAATGATATATATATATATATATATATATATATATATCTCTATGGAAAGTGTTGTAGAACCAATGAGCGAGAGAAAAGTAAATATTTTGTAATTAAGAAGGTCCACAGAATTGTTTGAATTTTGTTTTGTTTTTTTATTTCTTATGAAATGAATTTTTAAACAAAATTTTTTAAAAAATAATTTTTTTTTTTTTTTTTTAAGTTTTCAAAAGGAATAAAAAAAAAAAAATTCAAACTATTTTGTGGACCTTCTTTATTACACTATATATACACACACATACATACTTACATATCTAATGATAATAAAAGTTTGCTGTATCTATGAGTTAAAAGTGCTCAATATCAGTGATAGAGCCTATATATCTAAGTAGGGTAGTGCAGACATAATCAGCTGAGAATCATCAGACCAAGTGGTACACAGGTGGTGAATGTCTCTTTATGTACTGTAGTGTGGGGCATGAGGATAAGGGTGGTTTAGTTTATGTGATATGATGGGGAGGGCACTCTAGTTTATACTGCCAAGTAATTTACATGACTATGTTGTATTGATTTTGTCATTTATAAATTTATTTAATTGGTGTTGTATGTATAACATTTAAATGTATAAAACTTAAAAAAATAAGGTGATAGTAAAATTCTAACTTCAGATCTTAATTATAGAACCTGATGTTATTTAAGAAAACAATTTCAGCAGACAAAAATTTAATTTTTTTGTTTTTCAGTGTAATCAAACATCTAAAATTTATTAAATTTTGTCTTTAAATTACCTATAAATGTGTTAATATGCCATTAAATAGATAAGCTAAACCAAATCAATGCACTGGTTAAAGAATAAGAAAAATGGACCCTGAAAATTTAAAAAAGTAAACCAAAAGACATTAGATTTGGATGTGTAACTTTTTGTTAATGAATGACAATAAATCTCTCAAGTACAATGGCACACAAAAGGCAAAGGCATGAATCCTATCTCTCTTGACCTATATTTGTTCCACAGGCAATGGCAAGGGTACATGAAGATATAATGACATCTTAGTTTCATTAATCAATGCCCCACCTTTGTCAAAAAGCTCTAAAAGAAACCCTCAGGAAAAAAAAGACAAATGGCTCAGTATTTAATCAAATGGTTGTTGGTGTTTATCCACTTCCCTTATTGGACACTCTCCCACCCTCAATGTTTGCTTGTTACTCTAAAAAAAAAGGAGAGAGGACAATCACCTCATGGTAATCCCTACTGAAATCAACCCTCCTCCACCCTGAATATCTTTGAATTGATGGAGTGTCTAAATGATCAAATGGAACAGTCTACTGGCCTAGAGGAACTTTTCAAAAGGTATTTCAAGAACAGTGGGGGATGATGGTTATGCAGTGGACTTATTCCATCTCAACTTTGGGCAAGAGGTAGAATTACAGATGGAGGAATGAAGAATGAAAGTGGGGTTCTAAGGTAAAAAATACAACTCTCTTCTGAATACTAATGAAGCATTAGGTTAGAGGGGCAGTACTCCCTGCCCTGCTTGGCACATGAGGAAAGGATACTTCCTTGGAATTTGCATGCTATGAAGAGGTGGGGGTGGAAAAATTCATCCTCATCCCTAAAAAACATGATATATTGAAGAGATTAGGTTTGACTACACAACATTTCATCATAAATGAATGAGGATCTAGAAAAGTAGCACACATTAAAAAGCATGAATCCTAACTCTCCTGACCCATATTTGTCACAACTACTTTGTCAAAGGTACACAAATAAACTAATTATGTCCTCTTTTCCCTTCCTAAGCTTAGATTTCCTCATTTTCTGCACAAGTAAACTGAATATTTTGGAAAAAAAATTAATTACTCACTGAATTTTGCAATATTTGACCTATTTTACACTATTTTCATACACATTATTGACTGAGTAATATAATAATTCTGATGATTTGACGATCAAAATAAACTGAAAATCAGAAAGTGATTGTTAGTAAGTAAAATTGGCGATTGTAGTTAAGGGTGACCCGAAGGCTCCCTTTTCAATAGCTACTACACCAAGATGTAGGGGAGGGAACTACTCCTTTCCCTGTATTGCCCACTTTACCCTTGATCTGTACCTTATAATTCTGAGTGTTAAGCAAAGCGGCATCAAGTACCATTTTTTGAGTCTTTGGTATGACTCGACCTGGGATTGAACCCAGGTCTCTCAGGCCATTGGTAAACATTACTGATTAAATAGAGCTTTATATATATATATATATATATATATATAAATTATTAGCAATGGATTTACATGATATATATATATATATATATATATATATATATATATATCATCATGTAAATGCATTGCTAATAATTTATATATATATATATATATATTTAAAGAGGTTTATGGTTCTTACTAGCTCACTTGATGTGTTAATGGAGGGCCAAATGTTGCAGTATTGTTAAATAGAGCTCAATACAACATCAATGATAGAATGTTTACATGTGGAAAGATATATAGTGTCTGTGACCCTGGGGTTTATGTCTTTTGCATTCATCAGACAGTGTGAAGATTTTTAAAAAAACAATTAATATGGTCAATTTTTTTGTTAAAAAAGTAGTGTTTATTTGTGTGTATTGGATGTTAGTAACTTGTGTGTGTTGAATGTTAATAACATTCAATAGACACTACCATGTAACGTGTATATATATCATGGCGTTCTATACTACTGGTCACTTTATACTGCACTCAAGTCATTAGACTGGAGGCCAGTCTTATACCAGAAGGAGAATTAGGTTGTTATAGTTTCCGTTTGAGCTAACTGCTGTTTACTGTGTATATGCCCTTGTGTTGTTGGCTCAAGAAATTAAAAGGAATCTTTTAATTTTACCTTTGGTTGGAATATCATTTAACTTATTTAGTTGAAGTAAGTGTATTTGATCATTTAAGTTTGAGTTGATACATTATCTTTTTTTAATCATAAAAAGGAAATTTTGGGGCTTGGTTGGTTGGTTGGTTAGGTTTTATGGCTTATCAACCTTTGTAGGTTATTTAACACCAAATCTATTTTTATGCAAATAGTCAGCTCTATGTCAAACAATTCAGTTTAACATGAGTACACAGTTAAATTGTCAAAACAGTTCTAATTCAGTATAGTATAAGTACAGATTTTGTTTACACACAGTTAAATGACAAAACAGTTCTATAATAAACAATTCAATTTAGTGTAAATACAGTTTCAATGTCAAAAATAGTTTCATTTCAAACAATTCAGTTCAGCATAAGCACACTGTTTAAATGTGAGTACAGTTTAATTGTCAAAAACATTTCTATTTAAGCAATTCAGTGTAGTCAAACAGTTCTAATTCAAGCAATTCAAAGTATGCAGTTAGTTCTATTTAACCCATAGATAGGGCCCAATCAGGTGCTTCCATTCAGGCCAGAGTGGACCTGGGAGCAATGGCAATGGAGGAGTGCTCTGCATTCCCTAAAGCTCCAGCATCACTGAAACCTCACCATCAGATTGTTTAGTGTCAAATCCAGGACACTTGTTAGCAGGGGTCTTGCCCCACTGCAGAGAAGCAGTCGGTGTATTCTACAGCCCCAGCCAACTGGGCAAAATTTGGGGGCTTAAATTAACTCACACAAAAAGATTTACTGCATATAGAATGCCATGATATATATGTATATATTTCTCTTTCTCCATATATATATATATATATATATATATATATATAATGCATTGCTAAAAGTTTTTTAGTATATTCAGTATTAGGACAAATGGGATTGTTAGTGGTCAAGAATTACTGTGGAAATAAAGCTATTATATTTCTGGTGTAAATGCATTGCTATTGATTTTTTAAATTTCTTTTATTTAATCCCCAGAAAGAAAGCCATTGTCAGTGATCAAGAATTTACACAGTCATTACTAATAGAATAATGCTATTATATGTATAATATAAAAATATTGCCGATGATTTTACAATAAAGATGCATTGAAAATCGGGAAGAAAAGAATTGGTTTGGTTGGGTTTTATGGTATATCAACCATTGTAAGTTATCTAATACTAAATCCTCTTTATACACATATATTAAATATATATGATTTGGCTTGGTTGGCTTTTATGGCATATTAACCATTGTAGATTATTCAATGCTAAATCTTTATACATATATATATATCAAAAATATGATTTCTAAACATATTTTTTGATAACATTTTTAAACGAGCCTGTTAAATGGTTTCACTTATTTCTATCTATTATGAATAATTCTAGTTATTTGTTTTCACACAGTTTAGTGTTTTAAAGTATTGCTATGTATCACTAACAATTCAGTATCAATCATTTGTTTAAACACAGTTAAATGATCAAAGTCCTATTTCAAACAAATGAGTTTTGCATAAGTACAGTTTTTTCATTTATACACAGTTAAATGTAAAAACAATTCTTTTTCAAGCAATTCAGTTCAGCATAAGTACACAGTTTAAATGTCAAACAGTTCTATTTGACCCATAGATAGGACCCTATCCAGTGCGACAACTCTGGGCCAAAGTGGACCTTGGAGCAATGTCAATGAAGGAGTACTCTGCATTACCCAGAGCTACAGCATTACTGGAACCCCACCATCAGATTGTTTAGTGTCATATCCAGGACACTCATTGGGGAAGTCTTACCCCTTTGCAGAGATGTCGTCTATATATTTTGCAGCTCTAGCCGACTGGGCCAGAAGAAAGATATTCTCAGTAAAAGTAAAGTTGGTGACTTTAGTTGAGGGTGACCCAAAGGCTCCCTTTTCAATAGCTACTACACCTCTGTGTAGAGGAGAGCACCACTCCATTCTCTGGATTGCTCCACGTTACCCTTGATCTTTACCTTATAATGCTGAGTGTTAAGCAAGATGACACCAAGTACCATTTTTGAGTCCTGGGTATGACTTACCTGGGATTGAACCCTAGACCATTGGCAAACACTCTACTCATAAGGCCAATGATTATCTGCAGTCAGGAATTAATGTAAGTATTACTGATCAAATAGGATTGTTGGGTGTATAATGGAAATTCATTGCTAATGATTTTACCAAAGGAATGTATTCAAAAGGAGAAAGGGATTGTCAGTGGTCAGGAATTTATGCAGGTTTTACTGATAAAATACTTGTTATGTATATGTAAAAGGTAAACACATTGATAATGTTTGTTTGATTTATCTAAATCCCTGGAAAAAACTGATCATCAGTTTTCAGGAATTAATGTAAGCATTACTTATTCACTCGGACTAATATATGTCTAATAAAGACACCTTGCTCATGATTTTTTAGTGCACACACACACACACACACACACACACACACACACACACACACACATATATATATATATATATATATATATATATATATATATATATATATATATATACCCCAACCCCTCCATGCTGTGCAGGATGCAACACAAAACCAATTTTTTGAAAGTGGAGTACATCTGGTTTGAATAGGGAGTTTTCCTTCTCATAGTCTGGTTGCTATACCAAGGTTTTCAGAGCCCATATGGCCCTTTTATTATTGTAGGAGGATATTTGAATTTATACTTTACCAAAGGGTATTAATCTTGGTGAATTACAAAGAGCCTTGTTCAGTATTTGAACTCGGTTCACCATCTCCATTTCCCATGACTAACTGTTAATAAACACCTATATTATATGCATAATGTAAATATATTGCCAATAATTTTACTAGAGAAACACATTGATAATCAGAAAGAAAGGTTAGTTGATTGGTTGTGTTTGATAGCCAATCAACCATTGTTGGTTGATAGGCTATAAAAAGCTATGTCCTGTTTATATGTGATTTTTAAATAGATAGTTTGTAGTTAATATCTTTTATTTGTTGGCACACAGTTTAATGGTTTCAATTACTGCCATTTAACACTAGTAATTCTATCCAAAATTATTTATTTATTTGCATATAGTTAAATGGTTTCAACAATAGTAAATGATTAAATAGTCCTATTTAACCCATTGACAGGACCCTAACATGTACAACCTCTCCCACATTGAAGGAATGGAAACAAGGCTACAGAAAAAACTGAAAAGAAGAAGTTATCTTTGTAGACTTCATATAGGTCATACAAGGACAACATATACTTACTTGAAGCAAAGCAGCAACCAATGTGTCATGCATGCCAGACCAAATACATGGTGAAACACATTCTCATTGAATGTACCGACCTAGCCCATATAAGAGAAACTTTTTATAATGCAAAGGACATGAAGGGGCTGTTCCAAAATATTGAAATAAAAATAATGTCATTCCTAAAAGTGATAAATATATATAGAAAAATCTAAAAGAAATTTCAAGAAGACCAAATTTCTCCTACAAACTGTTCCTCTACAAGAAATAAGTAAAGTTAGCGACCATAGTCGAGGGTGACCCGAAGGCTCCCTTTTCGATAGCTACTACACCAAGGTGTAGGGGAGGGCGCTACTCCATTCCCTGGATTGCTCCACTTTACCCTTGAACCGTACCTTATAATGCTGAGTGTTAAGCAAGGTGGTATCAAGTTCCATTTTTAAAGTCTTTGGTATGACTCGACCTGGGATTGAACCCAGGTCTCCCGGGCCATTGGCGAACACTCTAACCGCTGGGCCAATACTTCAACAAAATCTGATCCTTTCCACAAGCTCTTCCAAAAAAATCCTTTTTACTACAAGAAGATTCTTTATAAATAAACTTTCAGTAAAACCAGATTCTTTCCACAAACCATTTCCCTGCTAATAAATTCCAAATTAACAGATGTTTCCGTTTCCCCCTTTTAACTTGATTTGACATTAAATGACTGGGGAGGTTGATATGCCGTAAAACAAAAACAAACCAAACAACCTCTCCAGGTCAAAATGGGCCTGGGAGTAATGTCAATGAAATGGTACGCCACATTCCTCAAAGCTCCAGGACTGATGCCTCACCATCAGATGCAGTTAAGTTTCATATCCAGGACACATATTAGGTTGGGTTCTAACCCATTGGTGGAGATGCAGTCTGCATATTCTACAGCCCCAGTCGACTGGGCTACTGAAAGATAGGGATTGTCAGTGGTTATGTATTGATCTAAACATTACTGATAGAATAGGGCTATTATATTTAATAGAAATACATTGCTAATGATTTTATGAGAGAAACACACTGGTAATCAGAAAGAAAGGCATTATCAGTGGTCAGGAATTAATCTAAGCATTACTTGTAGTGTAAAGCAATTATATATAGAAATTGGTGAATGTGGATTCTTTTACTCATTCTATACCTTTTGAATCTGTGGTTTGATGTGGTTGTTCATTTGTGTCCTTGTCAAGACCGATGGAGTAGGTATGGGTTGACTCATTTTGCCATCAACCTGACACGTGTCAGGCCCATTTCCTTTGTTTGTTCCATTGGCATCCCCACTTCCCTCTTCCGCCAGGATCATCTATATTGGCTTTTGCTTCGTTTTGTATGAACTGTCACAGGGCTTATTCTTAAGGTTGGAAGACCTTTAAAAGTTTATATGAGTCTGCTTTGTGCGTTCCTGTCTGAGACTTATTACTGAAGGCATTCAAGAAAAGTGGGTGGAGGAAAGGCTGTGGGCTTTATTGATTTCAGAGGACAAAGAGATGAGTGTGTGTGTTCATATTTATGGTTCTTCTATTGTGTGTGTGTGTGTGTGTGTGTGTGTGTATATATATATATATATATATATATATATATATATATATATATATATTGTTTCAGAGATTGCTCAAAATGTGTAAAAGAGATTTTTTAAATGCTCAGTGGCCTTATAAAGTTGAACCAAATTAAAATCTAAAATATCAAAATGTCCACAGTCAAACTGACTGACTGAGTTTCTTGTACATTTCAGCTAATGCACACACACATACTCCTAAATACACACACACACATATATATATATATATATATATATATATATATATATATGTAATTAAAGTAAAGTTGGCGACTATAGTTGAGGGTAACCCAAAGGTTCTCATTTTAATTGCTACTACACCCAGGGGTAGGGGTGGGCGCTACTCCATTCTTT
Organism: Sepioteuthis lessoniana; assembly: GCA_963585895.1. NCBI lineage: Eukaryota > Metazoa > Mollusca > Cephalopoda > Myopsida > Loliginidae > Sepioteuthis > Sepioteuthis lessoniana. The sequence continues at coordinate 57,206 of CAUZXS010003261.1, read as the reverse complement.
GGATTGCTCTACTTTACCATTGATCCGTACCTTATAATGCTGAATGTTGCGCAAGGAGGTATCAAGTACAATTTTTGAGTCTTTGGTATGACTCAACCTGGGATTGAACCCTAGTCTTCTGAGCCATTGGTGAACACTTTACCCACTAGCCCAATATATATATATGATGACTGCCATATCTTGACAGATGATAGCTATCTTTACTGTCAAAATTACAACTCATATATCCGGATAATTACTAATTAAACTTTTGAAAAATATACAAGATGCATAAGAAGATCATTCTTTTAAGGGTATGCCAGATTCGAGACCAAAAGGCCACCAGCTTTGGCTTGGCCACTTTTTGGTGGGTGAGCTGCACTTTTGTCACCTTTGTATAGCTCTAGACCTCATGGTCCAGTTTAAGCTATTATCAAGAATCTGTGCCTGGACTCATATTTGAGTCCATGACTAGCTAGGCTCATCAGGCTCACATTGCACAAAGTGAGCTGATAACCAGCATAGTCCAGCAGTGTTTGAGCCTTGACTTCTGCCTGATCTTCCCCTCCCCTAACCTTTACTATAATCTGAACTTCTGGTCATTGACCTTGTGTCAAGTCCTGTCTGGTGAAAGGCAGAGACAAATAAAAAAAATGCATAAGGCATGTATATACATTGTTGGATTATGATGACATATGCTTGTACAATATTTATGCCACTGTCTGGGTCTACATAGCTACTGCCCAATGACAGATATTTCAAGATAACTGGTGACTGTACAAACAGCAGGTTTTACTTCAGAGTACATTCTCTTAGATTTTTCCCATCAAAGGATACTTAGAAGTCAACAAAGGTTTGATGCTAGAGCTTCCTTCTTCCGTTTTTGATTTTGGACTTAACTTCTAGAAGAGTTGAACAAACCACATCTTTGCCATTAAATTGGAATCACTTCTGCTCTTCACACACACACACACACACACATGCACGCATGCATGCACACAGAGATGTAATTATGATTAAAATTTAACACCAAAAGCTTTTTTAATCAGTAAAATCTTTATAGTGCTTAATGCACAAAAAAAGCTGAGCAATATATATTTCAGTTGTGAAAAATAAGATATAAAACAGGATAAAAACTCATGACTCATTTTCATACTTTTGATCCTCAAGTGAGTTTGTATTCAACAAATCTGACATATATATATATATATATATATATATATATATATATATATATATATATATATATATAAAAAGTAATATTCAGTTGGCGTCCAAAGACAATGGGTGTGGACTATTCATGCATATAATCTATGAGAAAATTCATATAAATCTATGGGAGTGCTAGATGTATGGCTATATTCCTTTTCAGGTTTATATGATGAAACTCACATACAGAGCATATGCAATGTAACTGTGTATATATATATATATATACATATATATACACACACACATACAGTATCATCAATAAATAGGTACACACCGACCAATTTTTGATAATAACTTAATTTCCTCCCAAACCAAATATACATGCATTTTATCATTTCTAATGGAAATGTATACAGTAAAAAATGGTTATTATTTCTACCAAAATCTACATCACAAACTGTGTAACCAAAGATTAATTTTTTTGCAAATTTATTCTTTTCTGCAATAAGTACTTTTATTTCTCACTAAATTTACAGCCATTTTAGTTTTTACTGAATGGTGAGCATTCTCATTTTGATTATATATGTACGAGGGTCATTGAATAAATAAAGTGAATTTTGCCGAAGGAGTTGGTGATATTATTTACAGTTAATTCTTTTTCAAGGAAATCAGTAATGATAAGTTTTTTCATTGTCCAGTCGGCATGACCTTCTTTACTGACCACTGTGCTCAAAACTTTTTCTTTACTGGTGAGCCAGTGTATTTCCACACTATGGACTGTATTTTCAACTCAGGCTTGTAATGTTTTGCCCATTTGTAAACATTGTTTTGACTAAGACATGCTTGTCCATTAACATCATACATTCTTCTTAACATTTTGCAATGTCTGCACTTTTCAGCCACCAAAAATTTCATGACAGACCTCTGTTCAAGCCAGGAGCACTCTTTGATTTGTCACCAGTTTGAATAGCCTCAAAACAAATATTTTTTGTGATTAGAATGATTTTTGCTAAAACCAATGTATATGATCCATCAACCTGTTTATGTAATTTATTTTTTATGGTTAGTCTTCTGATATGTTAAACCTTGTGGAGTTATTTAATGCTAAAGTCAGTCATATTTTTTAAAGTTGTTATATGGTTTCAAGTAACTAATGATAGTAATCATTTATAATCAATTGACGACACAAATGATTGTTCTTTATATAAATAATTTGTACATAATCATATGTTTTTTAGTATTCTGATCTAATATTAATTATTTTCAAACAGATCTATTTGATGTATACATAATACCTAAACACTACAGGTCAGACTGGACCTGAATGGGTACTCAACTCTCTTCAAAAGTCCAGAATTGGAGCTTCACCACTAGATGCGATTTTAGTATTCTTCTAAGGATACACTTGGTGTATTCTCAGCTCTGTTAACAGAGAATCTATTTTTATGTGAGTGAAGATTAACTGAAACGATATAATAAAAATTGCTTGGGTGTAGAGATAAGTCACAATTTATAAATGGTGGAATCTAGCATCCCATAATATTTTCAGCTGCAAACTCGGCACAGCTTTTCTTGCAACAGGTGCAGCCGCTAATGGCACTCGTATTAACAATGACCAATGCTCATTGTCTTCTTTTCGTCATTCACTCACTCGCTCAGTCTCTTATTGAAAGCTTCTTATATGAGATCAGATCGAGAAGTCCTTCTACATTGCCTGTGTACAGCATTCTCTAAAGCAACAGATAATTATGTAGAACTGATTCAAGTAATTGGATTTTCCTATACAATGCCTGGGAAATGTTGTGTGGAGTAGGGGGTTGCAATCTAATGACACAATACACAGATGGGAGGAAAGTTGGTAGTTTTAAGCGTGTGCACCGGTATGGTACTTAATCTATTGTGCGTTTATTAAAGACTTAGATGTTCTATGTTTCTTATCTGGAGTCTGGTCGGTCAGGTGTCTGTTTGGTTTTATTGTGGACACCTTTCTTGTGGCAGCCCACTGATAATGGATGCTGGCTGTCACTAGAATTTTTTTCTTTGTTTCATTCTTTTCTTTTCTAAAGGTCTTTATGGAAGGAAATAGACACTTATCTAATTTGAAAAATATCTATAACCAAATTTTGGTTTTGAACTTCAGATATCAGTTAAGAATGCCACGAAGAGAGAAGCATTTGTTACCTGTGGGTTTTGTGTATATATATATATATATATATATATATATATATATATATATATATATATATATATATATACATACACACAATGTAAATGCCTTTTTCAAAATCAAAAACCTTAATTTTTTTATATGCCATTTTGATCACACAACTACATGAGGTTTTATGTAAGCTGGTTAAAATAGAGAAAACTATATTTCATAATCTATTTATTTATTTTTTGAACTATCCAACTATGGTTTAATAAAGTTAACTATCCCCTAACAAATGAAGAGAGGATGGGTGAAGAAATATATATGATCATCACAGAGGCAAGAAACCAACTTTCATAGAGTGCTATTGCTTTTATGCTTATGCTGTCCTAACTTTGATATACATGCTCTATCACTGATATTGAGCACTCTTTAATTATAAATATTCAGGGGTCATCTTATTAAAGATCCTAAAAAGAAAATAATCTGTAGTCTTCAATAGAACATGCTTATATATATATATATATATATATATATATACACACATATATATATTTTTTCCATTTAATAGTAAAGACACATTTTGTCTGTATAATTTAATTAAGATCCTTTTGAATTTCCAGTGTCTTGGTTTCAGGTTGGAATTGGTGAAAATTTTTTGAAAAAAAACACAATGATAGGTTGGGGTGGGGGGCAGATTCCACAGAATTTTTTTCCATAAACATAAACTCTGCTTTATTTGTAATTGGTTTAGAGCAAAAAAAATTTTAATCACATAAAATCATTAGTTTTCAGGGTATTCAAAATGGTGACGAATCAGATTTGAACAGTGGTCTGTTATCAGTTTTTTTGTTGCTGAGAGGTGCAAACCATGTGAAATTTATAAAAGAATGTGTGATGTGTACAGAAAAGCACATTTAAGTCAAAAAATGTTTACAAATGGGCTAAATATGGGTTTGCAACTGCAAGCCTGAGTTCCATGGAGTGGAAACATATGGACACTTGGGTAAAGAAAAAGTTCGAAGTTTAGCAGTTAATAAAGAAGGTCATGCTGACAGTATTCTGTTATATGAAAGAAGCCACCACATCAATTTCCTTGAAGAAGGTGGAACTATAAACAATGTTTACTATTGCCTACTCCTTTGGTAAAATCTACCTTATTTATCGAATGACCCTTGTTGCAAACAATATTATCAATATATATATATATATATATATATATATATATCTGTTTTTAAATTCATCAGCAACTCAGTTTTTGCATATTTTTATGTTATAAAATACTTTAAAAAAAGCTTTCAAAACTCATTTTAAAAAACAACACTCTTTACACATGCAAGCAACCCCTGATGATGGCCTATGAAGGGTCTGAAAGTGCTCGGGACAATCTTGGTAAATTCATCCACCAATTCCAACCTGAAACCAAGACACTTATCAGGAAATTCAAAAGGATCTTAATTAAATTATACAGACAAAATGTATCTTTACTATTTAATGGAAAATATATGGATGTGTGTGTGTGTGTGTGTGTATATATTCTATTGAAGACGGTAGATTATTTTCTTTTTAGGATTTTTAATAAGATGACTTGAATGTCTTCACTTAAAGATCCGAAAATGAAAATACTCTGCAGTCTTCAATTGAACATGCTTAAATAATGACTTGCTGCCTATATATATATATATATATATATATATATATATATATATATATATATATATATATATATATATATGTGTGTGTTTGTGTTTGTATCTTGAATATAATATTGCCTTGATTCAAATTAAAAACAATTGTTTTAATTTTTATATGCCATTTTAATCAGAAGACTACATGAATTTTTATGTAAACGCATTTAAACATGTTTGATTTTGTACACTTTCTTTGTTTAATGATACATCAACTTTTTGGTTTCTTTGATGCCAGAGCCATTCTTATAAAAAAAAAACTAGTGGTACTATTAAACCAATAGCAGGGGAGGATAATGGGGGATCATATTTTTTCCAAGTGCATTAGTATGAAAGTAAATGTAATAGTGTTAACTGGAATTAAAAGTCCCTTACTTGTTGCTGTCCATATCATAGAAACTTTCTTGGTTAAAATAAGGACACCTTAGTTTAACGGACATGATTTATTGATTAGGGAACTAACTGAATCCTATTTGCTACCAATAATTAGCCATCTATTATTTTAGAATTACCTCCAATAATTATCCACCAATATTTTAAAATTGCCTCCAATAATTTGCCACTAATAAATTAAAAATTCTTCCAACTAATTAGCTTCCTATAATTTTAAAGTTGTCACCAATAATTAACCACCAATCATTTTAAAATTGCCTTCAGTAATTAGCTATCTATAATTTTAAAATTGCCTCCAGCAATTAGTCTCTAATAATTTTAAAATTAGTACCAATAATTTTGAAATTGCTTCCAATAATTTTGAAATTGCTTCCAATAATTTGCCTACATGGAGGTACTCTTATTGCTATGATTATCATCATAGATGAAACTCATGACCCAGGTTCAAATTTTAAACAAGGCTGTTTGCATTCCAATTCATGCTAATGCCCTTGGGGAAGGCATAAATCAATCACTTCTCCTGCCATCTATGGGTAAATAGTGGGGCAGGCTAGTTTTTTTAGCCTTGTTTAACAGTCATTCTAGGAAAAGGAAAATTCTGAATCCAAACCAGCTTTACTTTACTTGAAAATTGATCTTGCATCACATCCTGTTCATAGGAGAGGGATTTGGCTAAATATGTATATGTGATATTAACTGGGTACCTCGAATGGCTTATGAGCTAGGCTACCAAACCATTGTTAGTTTGAATTTCTTTGTATGCTCAATACTTCTGGCCTTTAACCAAACTAAACTAAGCCTAATGATTGATTACTTGGGAGATTATCTGAAACATGACATTTATAATTTATTTTCCTAACACAAACTTCACTTATTTTTAAAGAATTTTTTAGGAAAATTTTCTTTGAAACTTTTTTTAAATTCTGTTAAAAATTTCAATCAGAAATTAATTTCCCTTTTAAAAACATGGCTGCAATTCTGCCCTCCTCTACCAATCTTTTTTCTTTATTAAAACTGAAATATCCCATTAATGTATTTGCCTTATTGGTTGAATCATTTTGCTCACCAGCCAAAGAGTCAAAAGTTTTGCAATATTTTGATATGTGCTAGTTTTCAATGCATATTTCACATAACTAAAGCAATTCAAGTTGTAGGTATTTGCTGTGCTTAGTAGTATTGAGGTAAATGGTGTGCTGACATATTGTGCATTGCTTCTCTTTGTATGGAGTGTCTCAAAACAGATGCAACCCATTAATATGATAATGATTTATTACTGAGACAAGCTCAGTAGTTGTCATTTGGAATACAACCTGTAAAAAATGCATCCTTTGAGCTAGTGACATCAAATCAATGTTTTTTTTAATTGTTATAATCTTGGCTCCCAAGACATTCAATATGTTTTTTAGTCTTATGTCTCCATAATAAATCATCATCATATTAATGGGTTGCAGCTATTTTGAGACAGTTTTAAATGATTTTGTCTCTAAATAAGTAGTGACGCAAAATATTTTTCCTCTTGTCCAAGACATTGTGATCAAGTATTAATAAGTTTTAGAGTATACTATTTTCAAATCTGAAAAAAAAAAGAACACATGATTATTAGTTGAGTTATTAGCAGTCACATGGGTTCTATGTATTTTGAGACTTCTTGTATTAATGGGTTGCATCTATTTTGAGACTGTTTCGAATGATTTTGTCTCTAAATAAGTAAAGTTGGTGACCGTAGTCGAGGGCAACCAGAAGGCTCCCTTTTCAATAGCTACTACACTAAGGTGTAGGGGAGGGTGTTACTCCTTTCCCTGGATTGCTTCACTTTAGCCTCGATATATACCTTATATTGCTGAGTGTTAAGCAAGGAGGTGTCAAGTACCATTTTTAAAGTCTTTGGTATGCATATTTACCAGCCCCTCCGCTCGGGCAGGATATGACGCAAGGTCAATTTTTAAGCGGAGTTTAACAGGTTTGAATTCAGAGTTTTCCTTCTCCTTGACTAGTTGCCTTACCAAGGCTGTAGAACCTAGTCTGCCCTACTATTTACCCATAGCTGGAGGGAGAATAATTGGATTCATACCTTTCCCAAGGATATTAGTGCCATGTGAAATGCAATTAGCCTGGTCCAGGATTTGAACTTGTGTTATCGTGTCCATATCCTACGATAACCATTACACCATGGGCACCTCCTAAATTACACCACGGGCTCCTCCAAAAGTCTTTGGTATGACTCGACCTGGGATTGAACCCAGGTCTCCCAGACCATTGGCAAACACTCTATCCACTAGGGCTATGAGCTGATCCAAGGTATTGTGATCAAGTATTAATAAGTTTTAGAGTATACTATTTTCAAATCTGAAAAAAAAATAATACAGCATTATTATTTGTAGAGTTATTAGCAGTCACATGGGTCCCATGTATACTGAGACACCCTATATAACCATGCATATTGAGATACCCTGGATTTGAAAGCTGCACAGATGAACATGCAATGTAGTTTTATAAATCATTATCATATTAATGGGTTGCATCTATTTTGAGACAGTTTTGAATGATTTTGTCTCCAAATAATTTGTGACGCAAAATATTTTTCCTCTCTTGTCCAATGCGTTTTGATCAAGGTGTATTAGTCGTGATAGTAAACTATTTTCACATCTGAAACAAAAGCGAACACAACATTATTATTAGTAGAGTTATTAGCAGTCACATGGGTCCCATGTATACTGAGACGCCCGATATAACCATGCATATTGAGACACCCTAGATTTGAAAGCTGCACAGATGAATGTGCAATGCAGTTTTATTTGGAAAAATTATACTTTACAAGTTCATACGGGACCATTATACCATGGAGGAAACCAAAAACATTTATTCTACCAAAGTTAAAGGAATAGTTGATCATGGTACTGTAAACAGATTGTTGAAGAAATTTCACTTGCATTACATGAACCTCAACAATCAGGCAAGGTCATCATCATCATCATGTTGTGCCACTAGCATGGATTTCCCTAACCCTCTCTCGCCACTCGTATCTCTTGTTCATCACTACCAGCAGGTCTTCCATGCTACATCCTGTATTAGTACAGAGCTGTTGTTGATAGGTTCTTGCTGGTCACCCCCTTGCTCTTCCATTTGAAGAAGTCCACAGGAGTAGATTGCTTATGAGTTTGTCCTTACTTCTCCAGCAGTGTTCTGCATGTCTTGTTCCTCTAATTTGGATGGTTTTCAAGATGGGTGGTAGGTGTCCATACTGCTGCAGTTTTGTGGCCTAAACGTATGAATTCTCATGTTACTAAAATATCACAAAACTTTTGACTCACTCTAGTCTATAAAGTAAACTCAAAAAAGTTCTCAGTTTCATCTTCACGATATCTCTCACCCTTTTTACTTTTCTCTTTTTCACTTTATCTATATCTCTCTACCTCATTATCTTTTATATGTTTATACATTCTCTTTCATGTTGACACTCCCTCTTTCTCTCTCACTTATTCAAATTCTCTGTCTCTCTTTCATTATCTTTCACTTATCCTCATTCACACTCTCTTTCTCTTTGTCTTTCACTTGTTCATACTCTGTCTGTCTCTCCCTCTTTCTTACTCTGTTTTTCACTAATTCACTATCACTTTGATTTTTCCCTCTTTTTGTCTTTCAACTGTTCACTCTCACTCTTTTTATCTTTCATTCATTCACTTTCTCTCTCTCTCTCTCTCTCTCTCTTTCAATTTTTGTCTTTTACTTATCCACTCTATCTCTTTGTTTTTCACTCATTCACTCACTCTCTTTTTTTTTTTCCTCTTGCATTGTTTACTCTCTATTTCTCTTTGTCTTTCTTTCATTTAATCTGGCTTATGGTCAAATCATACTGAACACCCCAGTTCTCATTCATTTGTTCATTTATTCTCTTTCTCTCTCTCTCTCTCTCTCTCTCTCTATATATATATATATATATATATATATATATATATATATATATATATTGTCTTTTCCTTGTTCACTCTCTCTCTCTCTCTCTATTTTGTTTGTCACTCATTTATACCTTTCACTTGTTTTTTCTCTTTCTCTTCTACTTGTTCATTCTCTCTCTCTCTCTCTCTCTCTCTCTCCTGTCACTCATTCAATCACTCCTTATACCTTCCACGTTTTTCTCTTTCTCTTACACTTGTTCACTCTCTCTCTCTCTGTCTCTATTTTTTATGTCACTCATTCAATCACTCCTTATACCTTTTACTTGTTTTTTCTCTTTATCTTCCACTTGTTCATTCTCTCTCTCTCTTTCAGTCATTGACTCTCTCCTTTTGTCTTTCATTCATTCACTTTCCCTTCATTGTCTTTCATGTTCTGACTTTCTCTCTCTTTCATTCTTTCCTATCAATATTGATCAGTGTTTAGTATTTCTCTTTCCTAATAATTCCTCCTATTTTCATCCTATATTTTTCCTCTCAACCCTGGGTTTCTAAACCTGTCCTCCATGTATTGCAAACATCCTCAAGGCATTCACATGTCTGGGAATTTCATAAGTAGACTCAAGAGCCTTGTAATCTTGTTGGTATTCCAGACTACTGACTGTGCATTGTTTGAGTAAAACCTGCGTTCACTCTCACACTCTGACCAGGATCGATAAGAAGAAATTGAACCAGAATTCAAACCAGGTCTGTGTTACTAAAAATGTAACGTCGTTCAATAATCGGATGATTACTTTTGGTTGCACTGGACTCAATAGGATCCTTGATACTTGCTATTTGTCGGATAAGGAAAACATCTGACTCATGGCCAAAATATTGGAGCACCTGGTAAGAACAACTCTTAACCAATGAAACTGCAATAATATCTTGTCAACTACTAAATTGTAAATATGTGATGTGATCCGCCACATTTAGTGAGGGAGTGAGTCTCTGTTAAGTGTTGGTTAATGTGCTATTGTGGTAAGCAAATTCTAACTGCAGTTGTGCTATTACATTCACTTTTGAACTAATACCCTTGGGGAAGGTATCAGCCCCTCATCACTATCAGGTATGGATTAAATAGTAATACTACTGTTCTTCTAAAATGATGGCTTTGGCATTAAATATCTTACAAAGGTTGATATGCCATTAATTCAAAGAAACCAAACCTGCCACATTTGCTTTGATAGAGGCTTGAATCCATCACCTCAAAAAAAATCAAGGAATGAAACATTATAAAAAAACTATCATTTAATTATAAGTATAAGATAGAAATACTTGAAATCATATAGTTGTTCTGCCCTGTCAACAGGACTTAGTATTCCCTGCAGCAGAGTAAGACCTCTTTCCCCCACTAAAAAAGGATGTCTAAGGTATGCATCTGATAGTGAGGCTCAAGTTCTGTGAAATCTGGAGTACTCCTTCATTGCAATTACTCCCAGTTCTACTCTGACCAAGAATAGTTGTACTTGTTAGGATCCTATTTTGGGGTAAAATAGACCTGTTTGAAAATTATTCTTACATTGAAAATTATTCATACATTTTATACCATATAACTGTAAATTATTTGTATTAAAAACAGTCTCTTGAAGCCATGATTGTTTACAAAGGATTATTATTAGTTATTTAAAACCATATAACCATGTGCAAACAAATGATCATTATTGAATTGAAATAATTACTTGAAAACATATTATTATTTGTATTAGATAGGAATATTTGATATCATATAACTGTGTGCAAATAAAACTACAAAGAAACAACTACACACAAAATGTAAGATATATTCAATGAATGCAATTCCCTAACTTCTAGATATAACATAACTCATGCTGTTCAAATCAATCAATCAACCCTAAGTTTATGAATTAAATATTCTTAAAAGCTATCATTAAATTATTAGCATTAGATTGAAATACTTGAAACCATATAACTGTTACTTAAAATCATATATTTGCTCTCGACTTGCTGATACGAGTTGGGTGTACCTGAAAGTGTATAACTGCAAAAAATAATTACTTGAAGTGATAAATATTTACAAATGAATATTATTTTTTTAAATGGTTAGATAAGGAAATAATTATTCCAAAACTTCTTATTTAGAATATAGAAAAAAAACATACTGGTGTTGATGTAGTATTCAACGGCCAAAAAAATAGGCACCAAACAAAACTAGGATATTATAGGATACAACGCAAAAGGACAGATCTCAAAAGCTATTGGTTGGTATTAACATCAACAAAACAAAAGTTGATGTCACCAACTGGAGAACTAATCATTTTATATACACACAAAATGGAAAAGAAAAAAAGAAGTAGGAGTCAGTTACAGGGATGCAAATCAAGGTTTGATTCAACCTTGTTTGTGTCACCTGAAAGAGAGTGCCTGATGTTTGAAGATCCAAAGCCCCAAATGACTCCAAGTTAAAAACATCACTTATGATGACATGCCCTTGTGCATCAGAAAAATGTATTTTGCAATCAGGGGTTGTATATATAGCAGTCCAACTTAAAAGTGAATTGACTCATGACTAGTTAATCAGAACCAGAAATGGTCTGTGAAAAGTAAAAATACTTTTGATGCTGCTGCTGCTGATGATGATAATGAAGATTATTATTATTATTATTATTGTTGTTGTTATTATTATTATAATTATAATAATAATATAGAAGTAGTAGTAGAAGCAATTGCTATTAATAGTCTTTAGATACCTAAATGAAATAATCATTAGAGTAAAGGTTTTTAATGAATTAGTTTGTTTCTTTGTTTAATGACATATAAAACTTTATAGGTTATTTAATGCCCAAGCCATCCTTCTAGACGAACAGTAGTGGTACTATTTAACCCATTGCTAGGAGGATAAGGAGAGTCATACCTTTGTCCAAAAGTGAACATAAAAGCACAACTGAACTTTGAACTTGCTTCCTATAATTCTACAGTCCATCGCTTTAACCATTACACCATGAGAACAACCCCGCTTATATGTAGTGTGTGTGTGTGTAATTGGGCAGCAGTCTTTCATTTAAACATGCTTGATTAAATAATAAAGACACATTTTGTCTATATGATTTTATTAAGATCCTTTCAAGTTTCCTGATAAGTGTCTTGGTTTCAGGTTGGAATTGGTGGATGAATTTACCAAAATTGTCTCAAGCGCTTTCAGACCTCTCATAGGCCATCATCAGGGGTTGCTTGCATGTATAAAGAGTGTTTTTTTAAAGAGTTTTTAGGTGTAGACATCCACAGCAGATATAATGTCATCATATGAATTTTACAACTAACTAACTTTTCAGGCTACTTTTGTCTATGCATGTGTATATGTATGTATGTGTGTGTGTGTGTGTATATATATATATATATATATATATATATATATATATATATATTATTTGATTTAATGCTAAAAGCATTTTTAATCAGTGCACAAAATTCTGAGCAATATATATATATATATATATATATATATATATATGAGTGAGAGAGAGAGAGTAGTTCCTAAGGTGTAATGATTAAAGAGCTGGACTGTGACCTCAAAGTAAGCAAGTTCAAACTTCAGTCACACTATTTTGTGCATTTGGGAATTAATACCCTTGAGAAAGGTCTGAACCCCCTTATCCTCACCTATGGGTTAAATAGTATCACTGGTGTTCTTCAACAAGGATGGCTTTGGCTCTAAATAAACAATGAAGGTTGATATGCCATTACACACACACACATTAGTGTTTTGTATTTTTAAGAACAAAATATATGTTAAATTGATAAAAATTATACTATTCCAATTGAGATTATATATATTACTTGGTTACCTAAGCATATTTTAAAGACATACAGAAAGACGGAGAAGTTTCTTTATCAGTAAAGTGCAATTAATGTAAGAATATCAGTTTAAATTTTGCAAGAGGCATATAATTTATTTCTGTCATCTGTTCTTTACCTCAGCAGTTTTAACAAATTATCATAAGGAGTGTAATAATAAGAATAAAGCAAAAGAAACAAAATGAACAACTAGACAGTGCTTCATCTCAGAAATTAAATGACTATTACAGTCCAACTTCAACTTTTGCAGTTTTGATAATTTACAAATTTTTAGTCAATAATTGAATAGGAATTTAATTTTGTGTTTTATGTCCTACTGTGGAAAATCACAGATGACATGCATAAAACATGAAAATATACATTAAAAAAAGAACCTTTTAAAAAAGTTCAGTACATCACAAATGCATAAAATGTATACATCATTAATCTATTTTATTATTTACTAACATAAATATACTTACCATACATAGATTGCATCAAATACAACAAAAATTGCTCTTGATTTATATAGGATAGAAAATATGAAAAAAAGCTTTAAAAAAAAGGGATGTGTTATAAGACAAAAATACATAAAAATGTATTTATACTTAATTTATTTCATCATATACAACCATAAACATATTTACTATGTATGTAGAGCATCTTTTTACTTTCTATGTATTGCATTGCAACCCCCCGCCCACTCTGTTAGTTGACAATTATTTAGAATTATCTATATATTATATATTACATATATATCTATATGTGTTATAAGACAAAAATACATAAAAATGTATTTATACTTAATTTATTTCATCATATACAACCATAAACATATTTACTATGTATGTAGAGCATCTTTTTACTTTCTATGTATTGCATTGCAACCCCCCCACTCTGTTAGTTGACAATTATTTAGAATTATCTATATATTACCATAAATCTTAGGTTTTTGTATGTCTGTACATTATTGCTTATAAATAAGTACATTATAAACAATGTTTTATAAAAAGTGAATTTTCTTTCAAACCAAAGTCATGCTAACAGCATCTATTCCCTTGACTCTTTCTTACCATCCATACCTATGAGCCATCATTCTCGGCTGGTCCTCTAATTGGTATCCAGTGTCTGTACAGATCTGATGTATGTAAGTTTTTGCTGGTCTGTGAACACTGGTATGTCCATGTGTATGAGTCCACAAGAGAATGTTGCTTATGAGTTAAAAGCTTGATGGGAACTACAGAAGGATACTATGTGCTATCCTGAACAAATCCTGGAAGCAGCAGCCCCATAAAACAGCAACTATACAGCCACTCACCTCCCATCTCACAAATCATGTAAGCAAAACAAACAAGACATGCTAGGCACTAACAGAAGTAAGAACAAACTAAAAAACCTAATTTGCTACAATCTCATTATTTCTAAAGGAAGATTATACAAACGAAATAAGTATTATTAGGCATTACTTATGACCAAACTCTACTCTAAAACAAAATCATAAGATAGGAATTTGTGGGATTTTTTATCCTATAACCTTCTGTCTGATGATTGTCTTTTGATAACTGATGAAACCGCCAGTCACAGAAGACAAAAGGATTGTGCTGTAATAATACTTCTGTTTTTATATCGCTCTGCTTGTCAGCATGTGAGCACTTTTTATCCAGTGTTCATATTGAAACAATTGCTTTTTTGTACAATGTTTTCACTTCTTTAGGTTATATATATGTATGGAAGTAAGTAATGGAAATGAATCTGACAGAATGAAGAAAATAGAAAAACTAAGTAATCGAAAAGTGATGAACTTATAAAAGAAAGTCAACATTAAAATGTTTCGGTTTTAGTAAACCATCATCAGGACTTTAAGATGATGAAACAAGCATTGCTAGAACAATGATGGATGCATTATTAAAATACAATAATAGGGCAAAAGAAAAGATATATATACAAAGAAAGATCATATATATCCATTTAAACATCATTGCTAGTACTAATCACATGATAATTTTTCAAAAAAGAATGCTGACTGAGTGATTGAACAGTTATATGATCTTTCTTTGTATATATATATATATATATATATATATATATATATATATATATATGTGTGTGTTCTTTTCTCCTGTTATTGTATTTTATTAAAGCATCCATCGTTGTTCTATGGAAGTTTACTAAAACCAAAACTTTCCTTTATAATAAATTCATCACTTTCAGATTACTTTGTTTTTCTATTTTCTTCATACGTATATGTGTGTGTGCGTACTTATGTATGTATGTATGCATAAGAATTTGTTATTTATAATATATCATGTTTTTGCTATATATTTCAAAATTCTTTTTTATTTTCCTTTTTGTAGGTGAGCACTGAATTTTTATTTGAAGGTGGTAATGTACAAATATTTATTTACATATAAATATATATTTTCTTTTTTACTTATACAAAGCATGTTAGTAAGATGTCTGCAAACATTATCACTAAAAATTGGTTTGGTTTGGCTTGGTTCGGTTTCTTTGTTTAATGGAATATCAACTTTCATAGGTTATTAAATTCCCAAGCCATCATTGTAAATAACAATAATTGTACTATTTAAAGCCTAGCTGGGGAGAAAAGAGGTAGTATATCTTTCTCAAGGGTATTAGTCAAAAAGAGAGTGCAATAATGCAACTGAAGTTACTTGCTTACTTTGGTATCACATTCCAGCATATCATCCACAAAGCCCATCCCATACAAAAACTGACCTAAAAAAAAGAACACCAAAGAAAGTGTAATATATGTTACTTATAATATTGAATATAATTACTCTAAGGTTCAAAGCCATGTCAGCTGAGTCTCTAGAATACACCAATTGCATCTCTTCAGCAAGGTATGACCCCACAAAAGAGTGTTCTGGATATGATACTAAACTATCTTATGATGAAGATCCAGTCTTGGAGCTTTGGGGAATGTGGAGTACTCTCAGGTTCACTCTGACCTAGAATGGTAGTACCTGTTATGGTTCCATCTATGGATCAAATAGAACTATTTAATCTTTTACCATACTTGGAATTGGTTAATTTGTGTGCAAACAAATGATTAATGTTAAATAGAATTATTAGTATTAGATAGCAATACTTGAAACCATTAAACTGTCTGCAAAGGAATAATTAATGTTAAATAGAATTTTGCCCAGTTGTCTGCATTTCAGTAGTGAGACCCCCTTCCCAATGAATGTGCTGGATATGACACTAAACAATCTGATGTTTAGGTTCCCATAATGCTGGAGCTTTGTGGAATGCAAATGCAGAGTATCCCTTCATTGCCATTGCTCCCAGGTCCACTCTGTCCCAGTGTGGTAGCACCTGATAGGGTCCTATCTATGGTTCAAATAGAACTTAACTGTGTACTTATGCTAAACTGAATTGTTTGAAATATAACATTTTTGACATTTAACTGTTTGTAAACAAAAATTATACTTATACTAAACTGGGGGTGTCCGCGTGGTGTAATGGTTAAAGCGATGGACAACGGAATCGTAGTACGCGAGTTTGTATTCCAGTCGCGCTATTACATTCACTTTCGGGCAAATACGCTTAGGAGAGGTATGAACCCCCTTGTCCTCCCAGCTATGGGTTAAATAGCACCACTACTGTTCTTCTAGGAGAATAACTTTGGCATTAAAAAACCTCCAAAGGTTGATATGCCATTAAGCAAAGAAACCCAAACCATTATACTAAACTGAATTGTTTGAAATTTAATTCAGCATTAAATGACCTGAAAAGGGTTAATACGCCATAAAACAAAACAACCAACCAACCAAATTAAATAGAATTATTTGTATTAGATAGCAATACTTAAAACCATTTAGAATTATTAATGTTAGCAATACTTGAAACTATTTAACCATGTGCAAACAAGTTAACCATCAATGAGCCTGTTCAGTACACTTGCTTTGATATAAGCTTGAATCCATGACTTCAAGAAATCAAACATTCTAAAGAAGCTATCATAAAATTATTAGTATTAGATAGAAATACTTGAAATCATATAGTTGTTCTACCCTGTCAACAGGACTTAGTATCCCCTGCAAAACCCTCCCCACAAAAAGAGGGTGTCCAAGATATACTTATTATTATATTAACACTGGCATAATGGTTATCATCTCAGGAAATAAAATTGATGATTCAACTTCAATCCTGGATGAGGCTGTTTGCCTTTCACCTCATGCTAATGTCCTTGGGAAAGGCATGAACTCATCTCTTCTTCCTCTAGCTATGAGTAAATAGTAGAGTGATCGATTTTATGCCAAGAAATTTTGAAATTGCATTTTTTATATGTATATATCTATATTTTTTGTGTAATTGCTTATTTTTTTATTTTGCACATTGTCAGATAAAATTTGAAATATTATTACACAGATCTGTTTAACTTGTTGGTGAGATATTAATGTTAAAACCACTCCAAGTCAGAGTTGACTTAGGATTAATGGCAATGAACGGGTACTCCATAGTCCCCAGATCTCTAATACTGAAACCTCACCATCAGATGGACTTTAGTACAAATAGCAAAGCAGACTGGGCTTATTAACCTTGGGAGGGCAACCAAATTAGAAAAAGGAAAACCAAGTTCAAACCAGCTGTACCCTGCCAAAAAATCAACTTCGTGTCATATTTTGTGTGTGTGTGTGAGGGGGGGTGAATACATAATCACAAGCATTATTACAGTATTATAAGAAATCTATTGTTCCATGTTCTAAATTAATAGTGTGTCAGCCTTGTTGGTTTGAAGACTTTAATTCCTTATGGAAAAAGAAATTGTCACACTAATACACATTGGGAGTCTGTTTTCTTCCATGTTTATGACAGATGATAAAATAAAATTATCCGTGGAGCCAACTGAGTCGATTGCTTTTAGCCTGAAGGGGAATGACTGTGTTGAACGGCTAATTTTAAATTTGAGATTTGCTTTCTTTGTCCTGTCCGAAGTTATTAATTTCTTGTTTTGGATTATTTTCTTAATTGTCTGTATTCTGCCCTTGCAGAATCGTGAGAAAATCTTGAGGTTCTTTATATGAAGGTCATTCAATAAATAAGGGGAATTTTTTTTTTCAAAAAATGTAAAATAAAATTTTTTGATTTTTTAAAAATTTTTTCATTAAATGTAAACTGAATTATCTGGAATAGGGTTCTAGCAAAAATTATCCTAGTTTTGTAAAAATATTTGTTTTGACACTATTCAAAATGACCAATCAAACTGAGTGCTCTAGGCTTGAATATAAAATTTTTGGTGGCTGAGAAGTCCAAACCATATGAAATTTACAGAAGAATGAGTTAAAAAAGGGTTTGTCACTTGAAGCCTGAATTGAAAAGACCATCCATGGAATGGTAACACACTGACTCTCTGGTAAGGAAAAAGATCTTGGTGTCGCAGTTGATAAAGAAGGTCATGCTGACTGTGTTCTGAGATATGAAAGGTGCCATCATTATTGGTTTCCTTAAAAAAATTACACTGTAAACTGTACGAATTCTGCAGCATTTTTACTTAGTAACTCTAAGAGTTTTAAAAAAATAGATACTTTATGAACTATCACATGAGTTTTCTATCATTTTCATCTTTCTCACTGTTAAGACAATTTGAGACTTATCAACTCGATCATTTTTGATTTTGTCTGAATCATTCATCCTAAAATTGATTGATTTTACTGGCATTTAACCCTCTTGGGTTATTTTATGTTATAAATCACATTCAGTGTACATTCATATTTACATTTTTTTGTGTGGTTGTTTTTTTTTAAAGAGTTTTTTGTTTTGTTTTTTGCATAAGGTTATGTGATATCAAATATTCCTATCTGATGGTGCTTTGGGGAATGAGGAGTACCCCTTCATTGCCATTACTCCCAGGTTCACTTTAATCCAGAGTGGTTGTACCTGATAAGGTCTTATCTTTGGGTCAAATAGAACTGTTTGACATTTAAACAGTTCAAATGAATAATATTGAATAGAATTATTAGCACTAAATAGCAATACTTCAAGGTCTTTCCAAGTCTCCCTAAATTGAATTATTGGTATTACATTGCAATACATGAAACCATTTAACTTTATGCAAACAAATGATTAATAGTTAATACAGTGGTGGAAATAAATATTAGACACCTCATTAAATTGTTAATAATTTTCTTATTACTGCTCAAATTCCTCTGAAAATTTGTGTGTAGGTATTAGTATACATATTTGATTTTATAATAACATTCTCCCCCCAAAAATATGTTTTCTTGTGTGGAAATAAGTATAAGACAGTTTTGAAAATTTGTATTTAACAGCAAAATTTTCGAAATTCAATATTTACATTTATTCCCTTTCTATTATAATACTTCAACAGACCTGTTTTGCATTGAATCAATCGGTTTTCTGAGAATTTCAGATGAAGTTTCATTCCCAAACTGTTTAATGCTAGATTTTAAAGTTTCTCTATCTTCAAACTGACGTTTATTTTCGTATACTCTTCTTGACAAAATTCCCCACAAATTTTCTATAGGGTTTAAATCTGGAGACTTAGTGGGCCAGTCCAAAACTTCAATATTTTTTGTCTTAAACCAGTCTTTCATGAGCTTAGAAGTGTGTATGGCAGCGTTGTCCTGTTGAAAAATGACATAATTGGTGACGATTCATAAATGGGAAGACTTTTTCCAACAGATTGATATATCGAGCAGAGTTTTGTTTCCCTTCCATTACTACTAAATCAGCTTTTCCAGACACAGAAAAAGCTCCCCAAACCATAACAGACACTCCTCCAAATAGTCTTTTTGAAAACAGCTGCTTCTCCTTTCTTAAATCATGCCAATAACCCTGTGAGCTGTTGGGCCCATCCAAATTAAACTTTTTTTCATCAGAAAACACCACGGTTTCCTATTTCTCCTTTGTCCATGTTACTTTTCCCTTTACCCAATCTATGCTCATCTTCTTATGTTTAGCAGTTAAAGCAGGGCTGTCTTCCTGTTTTAATATATGAGATTTGGCGATTCATGGAGAAGTTGACGAACTCTTCTTGGAGTGATGGGTACATTGAGATTTTTGCAGATCTCTCAAGCTTGATTGTCATTTAGAAGTTTGACAAAAAAGTTGATGTCTTGCTGCATTTGTAATCTTAGGTGGACGACCTGGACATTTTCTGATCCCATATGATTCAGGGTCCTTTAGATGATTTCCCACAACTTTTTGGGACCTCGACAGTTCTCTTGCTATGAAACTTATAGATTTTTCTTCCAGTTTATGGGCAGATATCTGCCCTTTTTCATTTTCATTAAGAGGGAAGTTCCTAGGCATTTTGCCGTAACTGTAATCAATTATGAAATGTTTAAATAGGACTCACATGGCTTAGAATCATGAGAAGCCTTTTTATAATTTGTGCATGCACTTATTCTTCCTTTGGCGTACTGAAGTAAACCATATATGCAATTTTTCAAAACTGTCTTATACTTATTTCCACTCTCAAAAATATATTTTTCCTAATCACTTATTTTGGGTGGAAAGTTGTTATAAAATCGAATATGTTTACTAATACCCATCGGATCTAGGAACCACATACAAATTCGCAAAGTTATTTGTGCAGTAATAAGAAAATTATTAACAATTTAATGGGGTGTCTTATACTAACTTCCATCGCAATAAAATTGTTCATATTTCATAGAAATATGCGAAAGCATTTAATTGTGTGCCAAAAAATTATCTCAGGCCCGTTTAAAAATACTATCAACAAAATGTTTACAAATCATATATTAAATATATATGTATAAAGAGAATTTAGCATTAAATAACCTATAATGGTTGATATGCCAGAAAACCCAACCAAACTGTTGGGGCTGTAGAATACACCAACTGCATTTCAGCAGAGGGTAAGACCCCCCCCACTCCAGCAAGTGTCCTGAATATGAAATTAAATAATTTGATGGTGAGGCTCCAGTAATGCTGGAGCATTGAGGGCGGAGTACCCCTTCATTGCCATCACTCCTAGATCCACTCTGGCCTAGAGTGGTAGCACTTGAAAAGGTTCTATCTATGGGTCAAATAGATATGTTTGACATTCAAACTAAGTACAAACAAATGACTTATGCTAAATTAAATTGTTTGAAATTGAACTGTTTGTTCATTTAACTGAGTGTAAACTTATAACTGACGTTTAAATGAATTGTTAATGATAGATAGCAATACTCGGAACAATTTAACTTTGTTGACTTATGCTAAATTAAATTGTTTGAAATAGAACTGTTTAATCATTCAACTGTGTGTAAATAAATGACTTATGTTTAAATGAATCGTTAGTGATTCATCGCAATATTTGGAACCACTTAACTGTGTGCAAAAGAATAATCTTAGGCTTATTTAAAAGCGTTATCAACAAAATGTGTTTACAAATCATTTATATTTAATATATATGTATAAAGAGGATTTGGTATTTAATAACCAAAAATAGTTGATATGCCATAAAACCAAACCAAATATTCCTAGCGAACAGATCCCTTTGACCATTGATCTGACCCTAAAAAGAACTATCACTTTGACTCAGAATGGAACTGGGGAGTAATGGCAATGAAGGGACACTCCACACTCCCCAAATATCCAGAACTGGATTTTCACCATCAGATGTAGTTATGAGTCCTGCTCAGGACACTGTCTGCAGTCGAGGGCGACCAGAAGGCTCCCTTTTCAATAGCTACTACACCGAGGTGTAGGGAAAGGCACTACTCCTTTCCCTGAATTGCTCCACTTTACCCTTGATACGTATCATATAATGCTGAGTATTAAGCAAGGTGGTATCAAGTACCATTTTTAAAGTCTTTGGTATGACCCAACCAAGGATTGAAACCCGGTCTCCCAGACCATTAGCAAACTAGTCCTATATATATGATTACTTTACATCTTTGACTGTAGATTAAATTAGGAATGTTTAATTTTAACTAATTAGCAATGTTTAATTTAAATTGGTACACTTATTTTAGTATGACAAATAATTTGTCTATGTTTTTTTTTCTTCTGATGTTTGGAAATTCAAATTCTGTAAGAATTATTGCCTGAGGATTATTTTTTATTCTAAGGGAACTCAACTCTATAGAAAACACTCTTTTCTCTTCAAGGAACAATTCTTTTTATGTTAAAATCTTGAATAATTATGCTAAACAAATTTTCTAACTAAACGTCTTAATATTTAGTTGTCAATCAAAGAGAAACAGACTGACAAATATTTGCTAATTATTAGGCATTAGAAAATGTTCTTCTATAAAAATACATTGGAAATGATTTCTACTATAAAAAATGCATGGGAAATGATTTTTACTATAAAAATGCATTGGGAATGATTTCTACTATAAAAAAATGCATTGGGAAAGATTTCTACTATAAAAAATGCATGGGAAATGATTTTTACTATAAAAATGCATTGGGAATGATTTTTATTATAAAAATGCATTGGAAATGATTTCTACTATAAAAATGCATTCAAAATGATTTTTACTATAAAAATGCATGGGAAATGATTTCTACTTTAAAAATGTATTGCCAATGATTTCTACTATAAAAATGCATTGGAAATGATATTTACTATAAAAATGGATAGAACATGATTTTTCTATAAAAATACATTGCCAATGATTTTTACTGTAAAATGCATTGGAATTGATTTTTACTATAAAAATGCATTGGAAATGATTTTTTACTATAAAAATGCATTGGAAATGATTTTGCTATAAAAATGCATTGGAAATGATTTTGTTATAAAAATGCATTAGAATTGATTTTTACTCTAAAAATGCATTGGAAATTTTGCAAACTCTTCTGTCATGTAAACAGGACAGACAAGCAAAATCTTACCAATAATTAATATAGGTATCTGAGATTGCTTACCAGGATATAACCTTGCTATGACCCATGCTAATATTAATGCACCATAAAATTCTGTTGCTGGGAACATGTTATAAATTTGTTTAAAGCTCTTTGGGCCATCTTTACTTAACTCTTTTCTTTCCTTTTATTTTTTTTTCCATACCATTTAAATTTAGATGAACCCTGATTAATTTACTGGAATTGGTTCGGTTTTAATCCTTGGAAATAAAACCTATTTAATGTTCATTGGATTATCATTATATATACGTCCTTTTCTTTCTTTTTCTAATTTTTATT
Source organism: Sepioteuthis lessoniana (assembly GCA_963585895.1). Lineage (NCBI taxonomy): Eukaryota > Metazoa > Mollusca > Cephalopoda > Myopsida > Loliginidae > Sepioteuthis > Sepioteuthis lessoniana. Next base: position 33,972 of record CAUZXS010003261.1, on the reverse strand, counting down.
TTTTATTCATTCATTTTATTTTATTTTATTTTTTTCCTGGTGGTATTAAATAAATCCTGGACTTAAAGACTCTGGCGCCGTCAATTTGGATTGCCTTGTATTTTTATTGCCGTTTCTATGCCAACATCCTGACAAAAGTGTGGCTTCTTAAATTCAGAAGTAAATTGACTGGTTTAGGCAGAGCTTGTATTTTTGGTGGAGGTTGGGGTTATGGTACCTTCCCTGGACTTTCCACCACCATACTCAAGATGGTAAAAAAAGGTGGAAGCAAATGCATGCACAGAGAGTCTGGGCTTTATGACGAAAGTTCTTGGAAAATTCTGTAATAAATTTGATGGTTATTTCTGGTAAAGTTTAGTCCATCTTTAATCATGTTTAACACTTTTACAGGGTATCTATAAAAGAAATAGACACAAAATTTTATCAAAAGAAAACCATTCACAATACTGACACCCTCTATACATATTGTTTCTTATTACACTCACACACACATATTGACACTGACTATATACATATACACACACTATACACATTCTCCCTCTCTCTCTCACAAATATATATATGTATACACAAGCACGCACAAAAATATTGACACTGACTATATATATATATATATATATATATACACACACACACACACACACACATTCTCTCTTTCATAAATACACACACAAACATGCACACACTTACTGTACACATTCTCTCTCTCACTATATATATATATATATATATATATACATACACACACACACACACACACACACATATTGACACATTATACAAATTCTCTCTCATACAAATACACACATACATATATATATATATATATACACACACACACACACACACACACACATTGACACTCTGTATACTTTCTCTCTCACTATATATATATATATGTGTATATATATATATAAATAAATATACACACACACACACACACACACACACACATTGATCCTCACTATACACATTTTCACTCTCACACAAATAGAGAGAGAGAGAAAGTAAGATTGAAAAACAAGATAATCTACAGAGAAAAATTTAATGTAAAGAAAGTCAGTGTTGTAACATTTCAGTTCTAATGAACCATCATCAGGACTTAGAAAGGATGATATCAGGTGACGTCAGATCACCAATGAATTTTTAATTAGAAGCAAAATTTTTTTGTTAGAACATTGACTTTCTTTTACATTAAATTCTTCTCTTTGAATTACCTTGTTTTTCAATTTTTCTCTATATTGTCAGATTCATTTCAGTTATTTACTTCCATATATATATTGGCCTAATGAGTAGAGTGTTCGCCAATTGTTCAGGAGACCGGAGTTCAATCACAGGTCGAGTCATACCAGACTAAAAAAAATGGTACTTGATGCCACCTTGCTTAACACAGGATAAGGATCAAGGGTAAAGTGGAGCAATCCAGGGAATGGAGTAGCACTCTCCCCAACACCTCATATGTAGTAGCTATTGAAAAGGGAGCCTTTGGTTCACCCTCAACTATGTTTGCTAACTTTACTTTATATATATATATATATATATATATACACACACAGACACTCACTATACTTATTCTCTCTCTCACACTGGCCCATTGGCATAATAGTAGTGTTCACCAACGATCCAGGAAACCGGAATTCAATCCTCAGTCAACTTATACCCGAGACTCAAAAAATGGTACTTAATGCCTCCTTACTTAACACTCAGCATTATAAGTTACAGATAAAAGAGTAAGTGGAACAATCCAGTAATACGCTCTCTTACACCTCTGTGTAATTGCTAATGAAAGAACCTTTTGGGTTTCCCTTGACTACAGTTGGCCAACCTATATATATATATATATATATACACATGCGCATAAGGTGTAGTAGTTATCATTCATCCTAAAGAAATGGACTCTACAAGCCAAATTCAAATCTTAGGCAAAGTTGTTTCCATCTCATTTCATATTATGCTTCTGACTTCTTCCTCTGACTACATGTAAAGTAGTAGAGCAAACTGGACAACCAGCCTAAGAGAAGGAAAATTCTGAATTTAAAACTTGAGAAATGTGTATTCACATGTTTGTATGTATGTGTGTATATGTTTTTTGCATGTGAGTACATATTTTTATGTGTGTTTGTGTGTATGTATATTTGTTTTTATGTGTGTGTGCATGTATGCATATCTGTGTGTTTGTAAATATGTGTATGCGTGAATGTATGTTTGCGGATATATCTGTGTGTGTGAATCCATATATATATATATATATATATATATACGTACACACACGTGAGTGTGAATGTGTGTATGTTTGTTTTTCTCACAATTCCATCTAATACTCATGAACATGCACACAATACACAATTCTCAAAGATTTTTAGACATAGAGAATATTGCATTATAAAGTGCTTAGCAGGCTAGACTAGCAAAACATTATCAGGGAGTTTGATTCCCACTAGGTGCTTATCACATTTGGTTTTGTTGCAAATTAAATTGACAAATGTCAGCAATGAATGTGAACTTAAAATGTATAGTTATGTGGTTTAAAGTATATTTAGAAGGCATAGTAATATACTAACCAATAATATTAACTTAGAAGAGTTAGTATTGATTGTTTGTTATAACTATTCCAATCGTATTGATATTGATATATCATATTTACCAACCCCTCCGCTCGGGCAGGATATGACACAAGGTCAATTTTTAAGCAGAGTTTAACAGGTTTGAATTCAGAGTTTTCCTTCTCCTAGACTAGTTGCCTCACCAAGGCTGAAGTACCTAATCTGTCCTACTATTTACCCATAGCTGGAGGGAGAATAATTGGATTCATACCTTTCCCAAGGGTATTAGTGCTATGTGAAATGCAATCAGTCTCATCCAGGATTTGAACTCGTATCGTCGTGTCCAATTCCTACGACGATAACCATTACACCACGGGCACATTGATATATCATTCATGCTTCCTTTCTCTCTCTCTCTTCACTTTATATACTCTTTTTTTTAAAAACTTTTTTATTCACTGGCTCAGTCAGCTGGGGCTTCAGAATACACTGACTGCATCTGAGCAGAGGGGTAAGACTCCCCCAATGATTGTCCTGATATGACACTATACAATCTGATGGTACTATTTACCAACCCCTCCGCTCGGGCAGGATATGATACAAGGTCAATTTTTAAGCGGAGTTTAACAGGTTTTGAATTCAGAGTTTTCCTTCTTCTAGACTAGTTGCCTAACCAAGGCTGAAGAACCTAGTCCGTCCTACTATTTACCCATAGCTGGAGGGAGAATAAGGGGGTTCATACCTTTCCCAAGGGTATTTGCCCGAAAGTGAACGTAATAGCGTGACTGGAGTACGAACTCGCGTACTACGATTCCGCAGTTCATCGCTTTAACCATTACACCACGAGGACACCCCTATACAATCTGATGGTGAAGCTTCAGTAATGCTGGAGCTTTGGGGAATGCTGAATACCTGTTCATTGCCATCACTCCCAGGTCAACTCTGGCCTGGAGTGGTAGCACCTAATAGGGTCTTATCTATGGGTTTAATAGAACTAAAATGTGTACTTATACAAAATTAAATTGTCTGAAATAGAAATGTTAATATGGATTTGCCATTAAATGATGTACAATGTTTGATATGCCATAAAACCACACCAAATCTAAAATTTTTCATTCACTCTGTTTCTCTCTCTCCCTATATATATATATATATATATATATATATATATATATATATATATAGTACCTACCCTCATGGGCATAATTATAAACAATTTGATTCACACTAAGTGCTCCTCTCATCTAACCTTTAACCAAAGTAAGTTAACTTAAGATGTGATAACTTTAAATGTAGATTATGTATAAGAAGCATAATATGTGAATCAATAATAATAATTATGAAGATTTAGTATTGTTTTTTAGAATAAATGTCCCAATTATGTTGATATTGACACATTATTTCTGCCTCCCTTTCTCTCTCTTTCTTC